>JAQMYG010000008.1:25378212-25395067 GCA_030014215.1 Clariallabes teugelsi | reverse complement strand
TGGCTGTTTGTAGCTCTCAGAGTACAGACTAACATAAAAAAACACTGTACAAAACTATACACAGTAATTACACAACATTTAGTAACTTGATTGTACAGATTAAATAAGGTGGGGGATCCTGAGTATGTGCAGCAGAGTTTACATAAAGGGATTGTAAGGTAGGACAAGTAGCCTTGTGTGCATCATACGTAGGTGGTGCAGAAAAATATATAACATATAAATATATATACATTTATTTTAAGCACAATGATAAAACTTTTATTTATTTATTTATTTGTCTTATTAACTTATTAATTGTATTTATTTATTTAAAGAAAAAAAAATCATTACGAGACAATCTGGATCACGTGTTTTTGTTTTTGTTTTTTTATTATCACACAAAAAAGTACACTAAGCATGTGAAGTGTTTGATCTTAGCAGACATTTCTAAAAACTTTTAGCACCCTGATACCCAGAACAGATGCTGATTAAATGAACTCTAGTAACCTCTCTGTCTGTCAGCTGACTGCTGGTGTTTCAATAATAAACTCATCTATTATTAACACTCACTGTCTCTATCTGTGTTTATTTTAAATAAGAGCAAATGCTGATCGTGGACAGTGTGTGTGTGTGTGTGTGTGTGTGTCCAGTAAATGATCCTAAATCCCAGCGTTGTGTCTCTAAAATGTTTATACACCCGGAAGACAAAGTGTGTAAGGTATAAAACACTCTGTGTTGAGCCGTGATGGGAAAATAATCAGTGATGGAGTGGCGGTGACGTTACCATATCGATGATGATTAATTTTCCATAACAGCATGTCCTGAAGAATGTTTTTTTCCCTAAACGTCACTGGAATCTGTTCACAAACAATGCTGATCTAAATGTAAACTTACAGCTTTACCTCTAACTCTGTTTCTCAGATTTTATCAGCATTACACATAACAATAAATGTATAAAAAAAATATTCTGTATTAATCTTTAAAAAATGTCAAAAAACTATTTTGAGAATGATGGAACTTGATGGGACAGTGTTTGCTGTTGCTCACTTCATAAGCCTTCCTCAATAATAACTCAGATATTCACTGTATATAATAAACATTTTATAATCCCGAGGGAACAAAAAAAAAAATCCTCAAACTGATGTACATTTCCTCAAGTCTTGTTTATGAGACCAACTGTAATGCCTGGTAATGCTATTAGTGTAACAACACTGACACTCAGTGGTAGAGTTCGGTATTGCAGCGTCGCTGTAACGCACTCATTATAGGATTCTTACACCATGTGAATAAAAGTATGTGCACCCCCGACAATCACACCTTTTCGTGTCAATCAGTTGTCCATAGACTGTTAGAAACACACAACTGTATAGAATGCCTTTGTATGCTGTAGTCCTCAGGGGTGCACATACTTTTGGACATACAGTGCATCTGCAGAAAACTGAAAAGTCTCAGTTATTATTATTATTATTTAATAAGCATAACCTATTATTGCACTTGGCATCTTGATTGGAAAATGCTTATGATTTCATTTTAGATGTACTTACCTGTTTATTTTATTTTTATATTATATATCCACAATATGAGATGTTTATTTAATAAAAGAGTAAATGTTTTAGTCCATTAATGGATGTTCAGAAACCTGGCAAGATCTGACACATAAATTAAATACATTAATTAGGCATATAATTTTTTTGTTTGTTTTTGTTTATTAATGTATTTATTTTTTCAGTCCGAACGTTCTAACAGTATGGAGACAGGTGGACTCAGCATGTTTCCTTCATTACCATAAATTAAAAACCTACAATTCTTCTCAACTGAGGTATAATTTTTTTTTTTTTTTAATTATTGAAAAGAAAAAGAAAAACACACACACACACAATAAGATATTAGAACATTTCTTCTTTTATTTCCGCAAATAATTTACTACCATTTCTGCGGCAGAATGTTGTAAACGTCACATTGGTTTTGTACACACGCCTAAACGTCAAGAATCTTTATTTTTCTTCTTTATTTTTATGAGAAACAGAAATAAAGTGTTAGTGGGACTCTACACACAGCTAGGCCAGGTAGTGTTTTATGAAAAAAGGACAGAAAGAAAAAGATCATGTGGTTCGTTCGGGATTGAAACGTGAAACAACTTCTCACACACCGAGAATTTAACAGCGTTTTCATTTCTTTAACAAAACCTTAACTATTTATACGTGATAAATTCTAACGCTTAAGTCGGTAACGTTCATCTTAGAACTCTAATCTGAAGATTTTAATAATTGCTAGTATACAGTAAACGTGAAATTCAGTGGTGCGGCGTAAAAATCTGCACATTTCAGGACTTCTGTTTTCTTTCTTTTGTTCTTCTTCCTCTTGGTGTAACACAGGATTTAAAGGACACTTTATAACTTCAAGTCCATGAGCGACATGATTTTGAGCCACTGACCCTTTATTCATTGCACAAAAACAAACAAACATTGAAACTGAAAAATTAAAACATATGAACGATTAAAGATGAGCTCAGGAGTATTTTTATCTTTCCATTATTGCGACCGAATCAAATCTGAAGAAGCAGCACAATTAAACTGAAATATTGCTCTGCGTTTACTCTCCGGAGAAAATAATGAAAAAGAATGAGCGGTAACGTTTCCCGTGTCATCGTCCGCACGGCGTCTCTAAAGGAGCAAACCTTCAGCATTCATCTTTAACACAGAAACATGAATAAAGTTTCTATTTAAAGCTTGAAATTCTTTTTTTTTTTTCCCCTACAAGTATATAATCTAAGTGTGAAAGGTTCGACCTCAGGAAGACGAACCGAACACCGTACAGGACCCCGATTCCATCCAGAGACCGTGTATGTTTAACAGAAAATAACCTACAAAGACGTCAAGATGAAGAAAAAATATGTCTATAAACTGCGGAAAGAAATTAGCGGTTTGACTTAAACATACACGTGTATCAACATATACGGGGCGTTCAAGTCAAACCGGGACTAAAGCAGTATGTATACACAGACAATACGGAAAGTTCCGCGCAGATAAAGTGTCAATACTGTTACACATCGCACGGTGACGAGGGTTTGGTTGCGACTATGGCAGCGTAAGGCTGAGAACCTTTAACCAGATTATCTAATACTTTAGTAATTTATAATCCAAGGCTGCTTTCACACGGTTATTCAATCAAAAAAAACCCTACAAACTTGGTTCATTTCAATTACGGCGTACAAACCGGCAGGGAAACACTTTCCCCATATCCAGCTCATAAATCTGAGCCGCCAAGTTTAGTTTTTTCACGCAAGAGGTTTTATTTAAAAAAAAAAAAAAGGCTCCTTCTTCACTGCAGAACCCTAAAATAATCCAGAGGGTGGAGTCAGACCTGATCCAACTCCTCCTATATGGGCGGAGACAACTCGATTAGGGTTAGAGGAGGAGTTTGATCAGGTCCAGCTCCACCCCTGGACTACTGCGATCAGTCATTCTGTAGGATTTACAATCCAAAAAAAAAAAAAGGCAAAAAAAGTGCGTCACATGTAAAAGCACCGAGTGAGTGTTTTTGTTGTTTTAGGTGACGTATCCCTTTAAGGCTGCTCCACTTCTCGTTTTCTATTCGCTCATCAGTAAATTAAGCTTAACGTGGCAAAAATGAATAAAACAACGTGAACGTCGAGGTACTACAGCGTTACGCCATCGATGGCTTCCTTTTAAACTGGAACAGAAACATACTGAGGATTAATTGGCTTTATTTTCGAGCAGCATGTGTGTTTTGTGTGTGTTGTGTGTGTGCGTTTGTTCTCGGGCTCAGATCGTCCTGTTGCGTTTGTGGGTCGGCGAGTCCGTGATGACGTCGCTGCACTGGGCGCTGGTGCGCTTCCTGCTGCCGCCGTTCTCCAGGTGCAGCGCCATCTCCTCCGCTATAAAAGTGTTCAAGTCGACGTCGTGGAGCCCGTTTCTCCTGCGGCCCGGGTTCGAGCTGCCGCCCACGTGGGTGGGAGAACCCGGAGCACCGGAACGGACACTGATGCTCGCCATGGCGCCGCTTAGACCTGCGACAGCACGCAAGAGAAACACGCACAGAAAGAGGTTTTTTTGTTGTTGTTGTTTATACATTTCTGAATTCAGGAAGTGAGGACGAACATTACTAAGGGTTTCATCACTTCAACTGTAAATTACCAAATTACTAAATCAGACCTAAATTTAAGCCTGAAGAATAACAACCTGGATGACAAAATAAAAAAGTTGAGTTCTTGGCCGCTTTAGATTCTGCGCCCTGTAGGACGCTGATTATTTACCGTGCAGAGCGATGGCTTCACGGAAAGGCTGCAGGTCCGTCTCTACAGACGAGACTGGATCCGATGAAGCCGGACGGTTGGGCGGAATTCTGGGCGTGGTTCTGGAGACCCTCGGAGGCGGTGTTTTACCACACAGGAAGCTGATCAGATCCTCCCTCCAGATGTTTCTTCTTCTCTTCTTCACCCAGGCCAAGACCTCCTTGTTGCGTCTCTGCTGACCCGTCTGGACCCCGAGCTCGTAGCTTCGCTGATGTGCATCCACGCTTTCTGTTAAAAAAAAAATAAATTTTTTATATAAAAATCAAATCAACATCGATAATCGCTAAACACTGACTTCACTATTGAGAATCGCAGATAGGCTGATTATTAAAAATGTCAAGAAAGTCCTCACTTTTTAGCATTTGGCGTGTGTGAGAGAGAAAGAAACGTCGGCGGTACCTTTGTACAGATTGGTCACGGCTGTTGCTGCGTTCTGAAACGGCGCCCACAGGGACGGGCCTTGCTGATGGCAAACCCGATCTGAAAGAGAGAAAAAATTTTATGATGCTTTACGTCACACGGACATGCGTGTGGATCTCCAAAATCAAACAATTAATTGTTGGAAAGTAAACAGACGGGTATGTTTTACTCTTCAGATTTTTCTCCCTTTAATTTAGTCGTAGCCAGTTCCCACCCCTCACTGGGACACTCTCCCATCAAAGTAAAAAAATAAAACAACCAGGAAAGGAGACGAATATACACTGTAGGGATGTCGTAACGCACGCCAAGGATGGCACTATACACCCCTCCCCCGACCATGATTGGCTAGAGTCTCCACGATTGATGCGAGAATGCTGGAACGCCAACCAACCCTCTTCTCCGAGACAGCTCAGCCAATCAGCTCTCTCTCTAAGCTCCAAGGCTGTGTAAGGCTACAGCATCACTCGAGATTCCGTCTCGTGAGATCCGGGTTGTCGGAGTTCTTTACTGCTGCGACACTAGGGGGCAGACTGACGGGTAGGAACGTGAACGTGAGTGCTGCAAACAAGATCTGTACACCGCTGTCAACTCCTGAGAAGGTCAGAAAACTTTAAAAGGTTACAGCTTTGCTTCTGATCGTTGCACAGCACTGAAACTGGAGACTCATTCCTTAAATGTTAAATAGCAACAATTACAGACTTTTTACACACAAAGCGTGAACAGTTACTATAGAAACGATAAGTGAGTTTTCAGACTCTGGAGGTAATGTCGTCGTTTCTTGATAATCCTGCAGGTGGCGCACTCTGAACTATTCACACATTTTTTATTTTCAAATCTGCACCTCCTGAACCAATCAGAACTCTTCTCTGAGAATCATCTTTGTTCATGAGACGCTCTCTGATAGGCTAACGACCACAAGAAATATGCAAAACAGGCCGAGTCACGTGGTGACGTCACGTGGCGACATTAATCGCTACTTTCCCCTGAAGAGGCTCATCACTGCTGATCCACAGCCTACACTCATATCTTACTGAACGCCTCATTAATACTGTAACGTCGTTTAAAAATAATACAGACACCCCGAGTGAGTCACTTCCTTCGCTTTATTGCGTCCATCTGAACAGCTCGCTAGCTAGCAAGCTAATCATCGACCAAAATAAAACGTTGTCAAAATTAGCTTCGGAAATTAATTCAACGCAATCATTCAATCTATTGTAACTTAGTATAAACAATAAACCACCGACCTTTAGCTTAGCATAACTTAGTCATGTCGTAACAAAGCAGAGAACTCACAAAGTGCTAATACTGACGAGCCAGCTAAAGAAATTTAAATAAAATAAACTTATCTTGAACTTTAATCAGATCCATATTACAGTAAAGAAACCCGGCGAACATTCCTGAGTAAAGACATTAACATCACGCCAGCTAACGTTACACACAGAATAGCTAACAGCTGTCTAACCTAGTTTAGCTTTCCTTTTTTTTTCCCCCCACCCGTACACCCAGAAAATCCCGCCTCCATCCTTTTAACTGGCTAGCCTTCCACGAACCAATGGGTGACTCAGCCAATCCCGAGACAGGAACATCTCTTTGATTGGGCCATCCTGTAACCACATGGCCCGGAAATCGCCGAAAAACAGGTAGGCAACAAAATACTAAACCGGAGCTAGCAAAGTATTCACAGGAAGCAAAAGCAGTCATAGCGGACCTTTATAGAGCTGCGCCACCGCCGTAGCCGAATTCTGAAACATATGCCAGAGTTTCTCTTGGTTTTGGTCGGCTTCTTCTTTACTCGGCTCTCCTTGGTCGGCCTCGGCGAGGCACTGCCTCTCCCAGTTTGAAAACCAGTGCTCGGGTCCGTGCTCCTGAATCTCTGCCTCCTTCTCCTCCTTCCGATCCTCCATCATGAAAAAAAAACCACTCAAAAAGTCCACAATAAAGTTCGCTTTGTTAACAGTCGGGTGTCTGATGTAAACGTGTGAAACGTCAAAATGGATGATTATTCTAATTTGACGCTGAACATCGCGCTAGGATTCGACACACGATAAGCGGCGTCTCCGCACTAACCGCTCCTATTGACCAACTTCATTGACGTGTTTCGGGTTATAAAGTGTCTTCGCTTAGCTCACTTTGTTACAGGGGAAAACCCCGCCCACTGGACACGGAGGAAATCTGATTGGCTGCTCTTGCTTCATATTCGAGGACAAGGAAACATCTGTATATTTCATTTGGCAGGGAAAATGCCAATCAAAACGCGACCGGAGAAAGTATGTCACGTGGAATTAAAGGGCCAGCGCGTATTTTAACCAGCTGTGGATGACAAGGTCTTTTTTTTTTAAGTTATTTATAGCAGTAGCAAGTTTGTTTGTTTTTTTACACTGGAAAGACCTAGAACTGAGGATAAATACATATAAAACCACAAACCTTCTATAGTTATTTGTGGGTTTATCACACATATCATTGATACCAAATGTATATTATTTACTTTTAATGCAAAATTAAAGTAGGTGGTGTGGCAGCATAGTGGTGAGCACTGTCGCCTTGCACCACCAGGGTCCAGGTTCGATTCCTGCCTCGGGTCTGTGTGTATGAAGTTTGCAAGTTCTTCCCGTGCTTGGTGGGTTTCCCTCTGGGTGCTCCAGTTTCCTCCCACAGTCCAGAGACATACAGATTAGACTAATTGATGTTCCCATATCGTGTGGGTGTGTGCTCTGCGATGGAGTGGCCAAGTCTCCTGGGATAGGCTCCAGGCCCCCCCGTGACACTCTACACAGGATAAAGTGGTATAGACGGTGGGTGAGGGAGGGAGTAAAATGAAAGTTTTATAAGGTCACAGATGGTTTCATTGCAATAAATGTATCATGCATTTGGTTTTCCCTTATGGAATGTATTTAGCTAGCAGCTTCAGGACATGAAACTCAGTTTATTCAACCAGCAGGAAATACTTTACTTAACTGGGATTTCGAATCAATCCAGCAAGGACGAGTCAAGCAAAACTCTCTTTAAAAACAAAAAGAAACAAACAAGCAAGCAAAAGTGTAATGTACCTCTGTCCAAAATGTTGATACAATATAATATATTACCATTCAATGCCCAAACCCCAGCCACTGGATGCAGCACTGGTCCCAAGCCCGGGTAAAATGGGAGGGATGCATCAGGAAGGGCATCTGGCATAAAGCATGTGCCAAATTAGTGTGTGGATCAGATGGTCTGCTGTGGCGACCCCTCGACAGGAGCAGCCGAAAGACTAACAACAACTGTTAATATCTAAATATAATACACAGTATGTTCTTTAATCAGATAGTACTTTCAATCAAATAATACATTTATGAAGGGCTACAGACATTATCTCAAAAAGCAATTTAAGGCACATTTTGACATTTTATCATTTGTGTAAACCCTTGTGATGAGAGTTGTAAGGAGTCAGGACTGTCTGTCTGTCTATCTACTGTACATGCCTCACTGTCCATCAGATATGTGTCTATCTGTCTGTTCATTGATCTATCTTCCTGTCTTTATTTCTGCTGGTTTCTCTGTTCATTAATATGTCAGTCTATCTATCTATTCATCTGTCGGTTCATCTATCAAATGATCTGTTATGCCTGTTTTTATGTCTATTTGTCGGTCTCAGTCTGTCTTAATCTATCTATCTATCTATCTATCTATCTATCTATCTATCATCTGTCTGTCTGTCTGTTCATCTTTCAACTAAATTTCTGCCTGCCTATCTGTCGGTTTGCCTATCAGAGATTTATCTAACTTTTAGCTCATCTATATATTTATTTGTCCGTTTGTTTATTGATCTGTCTGCATGTTCGTCTATCTATCTATCTATCTATCTATCTATCTATCTATCTACATATTTGCCTTGTCTTTCTGCCATCAAATATTTCTCTATCTGTCTGTTCACTGATATGTTTGTCTTTAATTCTGCTTGTTTATCGGTTCATCTATCAGTTAATCTGTTATGCCTGCTCTTTGATTTATCCATCTAAAGAAAACGAGATGATAGTCCAATCAATTTGGTCTTTTTTATTTCTATTTTATTGGGTCTATTTTTTATTAACTACATTGCAATCGAAAATACTCAGTTTGTTTATCAATATATAGAAACTGTATGGGAAGGTTTGGTTTGATGGAAGTTTTATTATAACACTATAATGGTTATGGTTATTATAGATTCAGGTCCAAAGCTATGGCAAGTATAATACAATAAAATAAAAAAGGTCACAGCTTTAGCTTTGATTATTACACACACTGTGGTCTCCAGTTCACATGTGTAAATAATTCCTCGTGCTCCCAGAGCCGCTCTTTCACACTCTGAGTCCTGGAATATGTCCCGTGCCATCAGGGAAGAAAAACTCCATAGACGTGATAACCTGGTGATTCAGTACATTCAGGTGGTCAGCTGACTTCATTTTATTGCCCCATAACGTTGCTGAGTCTCGACCTGAGTAACTGATCAACCCCAGATCATAACACTGTCTCCAGAGGACTTGTACAGTGGACACTATGCATGATGGTGCATCGCTTCATGACCTTCCCTTCTTACCCTGACACGCCCATCACTCTGGAATAGGATCAGTCTGGACTCATCTGGTCACATGACCTTTTAACATCACTCCAAAATCCAGTCTTTATGCTCTCTAGCAACCCGAAGCCTTTTTTCTGATGAGTCTCACTAACAAGTGGTTTTCTTGTGGACACACAGCTGTTTAGTCCCAATCCAGTGAGTTCTCATCACATTGTGTGTGTCTTTCACTATTAAACATAGCTTTGTTTTTATAACCAGTCATTTCAAATCTCCTTAGTTGCTTAAGGCTGCCCAATCATTTGACCATTCTGAAATGGAAACTTTTTTTCGGTTGTTTTGGCTCATTTCTCACAGCAGACTTGCATTTCTCATAACTCCTTGTATGATTCTCTAAACGTTCCTGTGATAAAAGGTGATATTTTTGTTATTCAGTGTCTCGAAAATGAAGAGTCCCACGAAGACGGTGTAAGCCACGGGAGTGAAGATGTTTAGTCACTTTGTCAAAATGAAATTCAAAGTGCTTCAGTACATTTTTCAGTAAACATGATATTGCCATTTATGAAGACAACAATATACCAACTCATAAAAAGTATAAATGATCAAAAGCTCTAAGATATTTATTATACTCCAAATAATAATTTACAGTAAAAGAGGACAAGGTCACAACTTTTAACTATTCTTCTTAATCAAAGAAATTTGTACAAAGTACAGCTTTGCAAATGACAAATAATGAAAAAAAATGACAACAAAATGTATGATTGAAATACAGAACTGCTTCATATAAACTGTGGCTCAGTAGTTGTGAAGATATCTTACTGCAGAGAACTTTAACATGCTTTTTTTAAGGATGGTGGTCACTGCACATCTCTGCCCACAGGTTTTCTTCTACCTCACGCCTGATGTCTCTCTCTCTCACGCTGCGCTCTTTGGTCCGCTTCTTCCACAGTGAGACCACGCTTTTCCAGCCGTCCACCATCATAATAATACATTTTATTTATAATGCACTTTATATTTGAAGCAAATCTCAAAGTGCTACAAGTTAATTCGAGTCCTATATCATGGCTAATATTTTATCAGGAAACATGTCTGGTTGTCTTTCTCTCATATCCACACACACTGTGTGAGTTTTGTTCCTGTTTCACATTGACATTGTAGAGCATTTGCATTTCCATTCGCATTAGCCTTCATATCTTCATATTTACCGATATAATGACTTCACGCTTTAAACTTGTATGGCAAGTGTCTGTGATATATATGTTCCTATGTCTAATCACTTAGCTTGTGATGTCTCACACAGTGAAAAAGCACCTTTATACACCGATCAGCCATAACATTATGACCACCTGCCTAATTTTGAGTAGACCCCCCACCCGCCCCCATCATAAGAGTGATGCACCGTGTGAATAATAATATATCCCACCCACTTCCGGCTGCCATTATAACGAGATACTGAAAATGTAGCTATTGTGAGAAGGGCGAAATTGTGATGGCTAGAGGACTTGGGTCAGAACGAGTCCAAAACAGCAGGTCTTGTGTGATGTTCCTGGTCTGCAGTGGTCAGGAAGTGTGATCCAAGGAAGGAAAACCTGTGAACTGGCGACAGGATCATGGGTGGCCTGGGCTTACTGATGCACATGGGGAGTGAAGGCTGGCCTGTGTAGTCTGATCCAATAGAAGACCTTCTGTAGATCAAATTGATGAAAATGTTCATGCTGATTCCATTCGAAAGGTATCAGAACGCACACACAAACGGGCCATTACAGTTGGGGTGGCAAAACGGGGACGTACAGTACTCAGTATTAGGTGTGTGTTCATAATGTTATGGCTGATCAGTAGAACTAACTATTCATTTATCATGCAATTTAAATTTAAATTATTTCTCTCTCGCTTTTTTTTTTTATTATTATTATTTTTTTTTACAAAACTGGGAATCTTAATGGTATGGCCTAAGAAATGAGCCAAATCACATGTACCATGCTCTCAGTAACATTTATTCATAATGCATCTTTAAAATTACATATTGCATATTATGTTATGTATTATATTATACATGTTAGAGTTTGTTCATCTTTGGTTTAACATGTTTTGTGTGTACCAGTGAATAAACAGTGCAGTAATACATATCTGGCTTGCAGACACAAACAGGTGCATGATGCAACTTTCTTTAAAACAATGTTAAACTGGATATTCAACAACAATAGCTGAAAGTATATATAAAAATATAGTTTTTTTATATAAAAACTAAACAGGAGCTTTTAATAATCAGAATCTAACTGTTTTTTTACGCTCTAGAAAATATAACAGGGATTTAACTGCACAGAATAGGGCGCGTCCTAAATCGAGCCGACTTCTCTAAATAGGGGATTCAGCAGGCGCGGGAAATAACCGCTTCTCAACGCGATCGAAGTGCCCTGCTTGTCTACTGTGGAAGGCGTTTGAGTTCGAGCCCTCGTGAGTGTTTGGATCCCCGTGCGGATGTGACATTTCAGAGAGGAGCGCGACCGCCATTTTGAGTTTTAGCTCTGCGCTGCACATCAGGAACCAAACAGGAGCGGAGAGAGAGAGAGAGAGAATAAGTGAGTGAGTAAGAGTGGGATAGACGGTAGAGAAAGAGAGAAAGAGCCGCTCTGGCCGTGACCGGGCAAAAAAATAGGTATAAATACACGTATTAGATATAGAGTTTTATTGAGAAAGCGTTTTCGGTTACTGCGCGTGAACGTGTGAAAGAGAAGCGTGAGCGTCTTTTGTCGGTTTAAACTTCTAACTGAGTGCGGATTTAAATGAACAATCCGGTTTGAATGGATTGCATTTCTCGCCGCTCCCCCCTGACAGAGGGACAATCGGAGGAGCACACGGACTGGAAACACTGCGAGGGAAGATAAATATATATAATTTTCCTCAGAAATCGCATGACTCGCTTGTTATTGTTTTTTTTTTCTGTATTCACGTTTGTGCGCTAGTTTACGATAACTAGCATCGGCTAGCTGTAAACACAACAGGGTATTTGCTTGTTTTCGTTCATAGTTTTGTTTTATTGTTATTATCTTGGGGTCTTTTTTTTTTTTTGGGGAGAGTTTAAGCTCACGTAGTGTCGCCGCTGTCCCATCAAAAGGCGCCGAGATTGGGCGAATAGCGAGCAAATACGTCCGCGTTTCTCTGCCCGCGCCCCCGCCGGCCTCCCTCCCTCGCTCCCCGGCGCCGACCTCAGGAAAACCCGAGGTCGCGTCACCGCAGGCCCGGCCCGACCCGTGCAGCCGCGATCCCCCGCACTTACATCCTCCTTTCGCTACGGAACCCGAACCGGATCAAGCCGAGGGAAACCAAGACGAAGACGGCAATAGTGAGGTCACAAACATGAACCATCACCACCACCATCAGACGCAACAGCAGCAACAGAAAGCCGGCGAGCAGCAGCTTAGCGAGCCCGAGGACATGGAGATGGAAGGTATAGTATAGATATTATCTAAACATAGTAACGTTACTTTAAAAAAAATAATTCATACTAGTCTTTTTTGTTTAGTAACGCACTTGTGATAAACGTATAACAACACGCGTATCGTAAGCATTAGTGTTTCAGAGCGCTAGCTAGTTTGTTTTGACCTGATTAGCGCGCTAGCTCGATTTAACAACTAGCACACCTCTCTCTCTCTAACATCAGAGCAGAGCTGAACTGACTGGGGGATAAAAATTATCACCGCAATGACGCACTCAATCTATTCGTGTTTGCTTTAACTTAGGTTGTTTTAAAACCAGTGGATTAATTATGTCAGGCTAGTTTGATGTGTGTTAGCATTAGCATAGCAGCACATTTAACGTTAATGCGATGTATCGTATATCACCAGGGGATGCCGAAATATCATTAGACAATGATTATAGTTTATATTCACTATTTATAAACTGCGTATAGGTTCCCCCCACCCTGTGTTTTTTTTTATGTAATTCGGCTCTATATGTGTTTATTAAAGCTAACGCTAGCTCTGTGCTGCATCAACAAACGTGGTGCTAAAGCAAACTTAGCGAGAATCAACGCAGTTCCATCAAAACACACACACTCTTATTTGTTTCTTCTTCTTTTTTTAATATCCAAAACACTTGCACTCTAATACGTAATTTTTCTTAAATGTCAAGTGTGTTGTAATTTGCTTTATTGTCTCACCAGGCCTGTTTTAATTAAAGCAAAGATCTAGAAAGATAGATGGATGGATGGATGAATGAAATATTAATTTCAATCATTCAGTTTAAACTTGTGGAGAGGAATAACCTGTTCACCTGCGTTTTATTTATATTTCTTGTTTAATATTTTCATAAATGATAATGATAGTTTTATCCTGAGAGGAGGGGAGATGGGGCTCCAGGCCGTTTAGCGTGCTGTACAGGTTTATACATCTGAGTGTTTTTAATTAAATCATAGTAAAATGTTCAAACAAGCCATGAATAACACAAAAAAAATAATTCGCTTCATTTTTTTTTTTTTTGCTCAGCTCTGGACGCATAACGCTTTGTTTTTTCCTTATATTTTGCTCCACTAAACTAACGAAAATTAGACTCGATTCTTTAAAAAAACTTTTAGATTTCATTTTTTATTGTTTTGCGTTACTTTGCAATCGCTCCTGTCTGTTTATTTTCCTGTATTTATCCGTACAACAAGCTGACTAGCAGAGCAGGGGGGAGTGTATCTGGCGTTTTTCGTTCCAAGATGGCGGCATGTACGTTCTCCCCATCCGTTCTCCGACCAATCCCGCCCCCCGTTCGTCTCACATTGGCTACTCGTTTTGCTAATTCGCGCTCCGATTGGCTGACGCGCCGACTACACGACGGAACATCCAATCACCGAGCGCAAGGTGAATTTTGTCGAATACGGATGGGGAAAAAATAACGGATTCCCCCCCCTCCTCTCCACTCAATGATCAATTAAGCAGCGCGAGGCCCGCGTCTGCTCCGGTGCGTCGGTTTGTTTATGTGTTTCTGAGGCAACAGGAAGGCGACGTGGTGACAAGTAACACATTCTCGGTATCATTTTTGGACATTATTTCCGTGCATTATGTGGTAAACCGAGAGTGAGTGATGTACGATGAAGGGGAAAGAAAACACAGCAGTGATGTTAGCTTGATCTCGCGCGAGTCATGGCGGAGGTGGAGGGAGGGGGGGAGAGGGGGGAGGAGGAGGAGGTGTAACGAGCGGATCGGCTCCGAAATGTAGAAACGATAAGATTAATGTCCGTTTATAGACCGGCTATAATCTGTTTATAAGCAGATTAAACCGAGAGATGTGGTGCGTTAGCTTGTAATGCTAACGCTAATAATAATGAGGCTGCGGCAAGGCCACGGCGCGCGCGCGTCACCCAGTCCCAGGTTCAGCGCGTGCTCCGCTCGAGCGCCATTTTTTTTTAACGCGTATAGGGTTTTTATATCCACAGGTTTTTTTTTTTTTCCTCTCTCTCCATTTTTGGAGAGTGCAGGGGTGTGTACCTGCCCCAGGCATGCACCATGCAGTGGGGGGGCGTTTTTCCCCCGTGTGTGTGCATACAGGTTTAAATGTTTTTCATGATTATATCTGTCTCTCTCTATATATAGTTTAAATTAGTGCAAAGACAACAACTAGGGAACCTACTGAGTGTGCATGTGTGTGTTTAAGGATAATCTCCATGTTTGATGTTTGTTAATCAATCCTGCACCTGGATTGATTAGAAGGTCTTGATTAGTTTTTTTTTTCTCCCATAAGTATGAACTCTGATGCAACCAGCATCACAAGGCAGTATTGTTTCCATAGTAACAGCTTGCAAGCTGGTGTTGGTGTAACGCTCGTGCGAAGAGTCTGTAATGTTATTTTGTTTGTTAAGAAACTTCAATGTTTAACGTAAACATGATTGTGATTATGCTTTTTGGTCTTGCACCTGACTCACCCCCTCCCCCGACTCTCCCACAGCTGGGGACACGGATGATCCCCCGAGAATCCCTCAGAATCCGGTCATCAACGGGAACGTGGCAATGGCCGACGGACACAACAACACAGAAGAAGACATGGAGGACGGTGAGTGGGAAATGTAAAAGCTCTCGGCTCTAATTTTCAAGAGACCTTAAAAGACTTGAGTGGTTCTCAGAGATTAATGAGGCGATTGAACATCAGAGTTTGTGTCCGTTGCAACACATCAAGTGATTTTTTTAAATTTATTTTTTTAATATAGCAGAAGGAAACTGGGGATGACCCCGCGGCCCGCTTTTACTTCTGCTTTTTACATTCAGAGTTTAGAATATACAAATGCCACTCTGATCACGAGTCATTCGTTCATGGAAGTGACAGTTGTATGCACTGCAATAAAGTTGTGCGCTGCAGTTAGTTGATCACGCCTCTGTGAGCTCTGGTGCCTCGGAGGAAGGAGGCCATGGAGTAAGTGATTTTATTTATTTATTTTTTGGAGCATAATTTCTCAATTTTCAGTTTTCAATACTACACATTTTGGTGTTTGGTGTAATCAGACGCGTACACTTTTTTCTGAAACGAAGTGCGTAGTATGGAGCCGCCGGGGAAAAACGGACGGGGGCTGAGAAACACAGTTTTACAAAACTCCCAGCTTTTTGTCACAGTTTGTTTATTCAGTCAGAATGACTGAAAGATTGTGAACCTCAAGAATATTTTGTTTGTAACATTCAACTTCTGTTTGTAGAAAATTGTTAATTCTCGAAACAAATTTTGCATGGTTTGGGGGTTTTAATGTTGCATAGTGTAAATCTTCAGATCTGTAATGTGCATTATGTTTAAAATCAGACCAAACAAAAGCTGTTGTTTCTTTTTGTTTGGAAAACCCTATTTGGATTGAAGTAGGTTATTGGTGGATGTCCGATTTATTTATTTATTTATTTTTAACGCTTGTTGTTGATAAAATCTTGTGTCTGGATGGCAATAAACTGACCACAGGAGGAGTCACTTTATAGCAGGTTGTGTTTTGTATGAACCCAGATGTTTGTGTCAGGTGGACATGTGATCACGCTCTGGTCCAGTCAAAGAGGTGCTGGTAGGGACGACGAGACCCTGGTTTTGATTTCATTCTCGTGAGAATCGAGAATCAAGATTCAGGGAACAGTTTGAAAACACTGGTTTTGAAACAAATGGTTTTTTAAACCCCCCCCCCCCCCCCCCCCCCAACGCACAGCGTGTGTGCATAGATAAAGAGGAAAACACAGATGTGACAGATCCAGAGGAGCAACCGTAAAACAGAAAATGACCCTGTTTGAGTTTAATTCTGTCAGGATTACTGGGTGTATCAGTAAATCAGGAAGCAGTGGGAAAGTGCTGAGGAAAATCTGCAAGACAATTCGACTAGGAAACTGCCAGAGTGTGTAGAGCTTGTGTTGGAAATGATGAACACAAAACTAAGCATCAACTTTAACCCTGACCTCCCCAACCTCCTGTAGCTGAGTGCTGGTGTTCAATCCATCAGATGAATAAAAAAAAAAGATTTAAAAAAAAAAATAGTTTTGTCCACACCTACACAGCATGTGTTGTCTTTGTGCTAGAGATTAATTAGTTAATTAAAGGCGCACAATCCTGTCTCCTTTGTGGACGTGGATCCTGGGGGGGGGGGGGGGGGGGGGGGGGGGGGGGGGGGG
>JAQMYG010000008.1:25361749-25373200 GCA_030014215.1 Clariallabes teugelsi | reverse complement strand
GGTGATCAATAATTACAGCCGTGCCCTTTTTTTTCCCCCCTGCAGTCTTTGAGTCATTTAAAGACTACGTGGCGGTGGAGCAGCTCGACGGGGATAACAAGTACGATGCGGGGGAGCACGGCCTACAGGTGCGCATCTCGCTCTTCGGACTCGCCATTAAACCGCCCACACGCTCGGCTCGTTACCATCCTGACTCGTGCTTCTGTTCTGCTTTTTTTTTTTTTTTTCCAGGAAGCCGAGAAGGGAGTGAAGTTCCTCACATTTCCTCCCATCCTGCACTTACAGCTCATGAGGTTCATGTACGACCCCCAGACCGACCAAAACATCAAGATCAACGACAAGTACGAACGGCAGAGTAGTAGTGCTTAATCACCACACTGACACCAGAGAGAACAACTTACATGTTAAATACTATTAATAATCTTGAAAAAAATTTACATTTCTAAGCATTGATGCAATCACATAAATTATTATTTAATTTCTTATTAATTCGGCTTATAAGAGTTGTGTTACATGGACTTCATGATATTGTTCTACACTATAAAGAGAATAAGTGTTTGATCTTAGAGATGTAAAAAGGTTTCTGATTCTTTTAAAGGAAGCGGCTAATTCACAAATCATTAGCAAGTGTGTGTAAAGTATAAAATCACAGACTCATGAATGCGCCGGCTTAAACCTTTAATATAATTAAAATCGAAAAGCCGATTTCAGACTTGAGCTTAAATCTTCCCGATCCGGCCAGCTGGTTAGTTCTGTGTTCTAGGAGTTTCAGAGCCGAGCCTGTACGAGATGAATCAAATCCTCCAGGTTATTGTTAGCAAACATAAGTGCATGTCGCGCTAAGAGCGAGCTCAGTGCCCAAAATAACCTCGCGAGTGACTCATCTAAACAACAATCATTGACTCTGGAGTTTCCACCTGCTCTACATGTTCTCTGCTGATAAGGAGTCCAGGTGTGTGTGTGTGTTAACGATGATTATTAACTTGACATCCTCAGGTTCGAGTTTCCCGATCAGTTACCACTGGACGAGTTCCTGCAGAAGCCGGATGTGAAGGACCCGGCCAACTACATCCTGCACGCCGTGCTGGTGCACAGCGGAGACAACCACGGCGGCCACTACGTCGTCTATCTCAACCCCAAAGGAGACGGCAAAGTGAGTGTCACGGAGCCAATAGTGAGGACCAATTTCTTTATTTCGGGGCGGGGGGGTTTTATTATAGATGGACATATTAGAGCCCGAGACAGACGTCGAGTTAGAAATCAGCGCTCGTTTTTACATTTAACACCATGTGCTTTATTCCTCTTAGACCACAAACAGTCGCTTACAATTTACAATTTAGCATTTTCAGCTTAGATTGTAACAAGATTTTACAGCACCGTGGTGTAAAGGTGTAATATTATCCTTTAAAAAAAAAAAAAAAAAACTATGTTTTAATCAGTTAAAGATTATATTCTTCCCGTCTCACCTCTCAGTCCAGTGCGACAGCTGTCTACAGTCTCTAATATGTACACATCTAATGTTGTTGAATGTCCTGCATGTTGTTTAATCAGCACCTCGTCTTGGCATTAGTTTTTGGTTTAGTTAATTACTTAAGTATCTGTTGTCAGGGTTGTTATTTTTATTAGGTTTTTTTTTTTTTTCTTTTCTCACCTTGGTTTTAATCAGCATCAAACGAGATGCAAAACATTGTTGTCCTTCTGCTGCTCGCATGCAAATAGTTAAGTGATGGGGGGGGGGGGGGGGAGAATGAATTTGAACGACCTCCAGGCAAACACAGCGCTGTTATACGTGTGTGTGTGTGTGTACACGGTGTTCCAGCACAGACTACTGTCTCAGCGTGCCGCTCGGGGAGGGACAACTTAATGAACCGAGCCTCGAAGGCATTTCTGTGACGCATGACATCATGTTAAATAATCTCCAAGCGATTAGAGAAATTCACACTTTTCACATCAGAACGGTGCCTCCGTTTGGACCCTGAGTACCGATACCGGACTCGTTGTTCTACAGCACGACGTGAACAGAGCTTTTCAGATTGCACAAGATGAAATGCACCCGTTATCGCTTTCCCTGTGTGTGTGTGTGTGTGAACCCTCCGACTGCTTTGCATGTCGAGTGAAATCCTCATCCACGAGGTGTTAAATGTCCCCCTTTTAAAAAAAATCTTTTTTACAAAGTTGAATATCTTCAGACGCACTGCTTACTTTTATGTTTTATTACATGCGGTTGTGCTTTACTGGGGAGGCTGTATACCGTTACATATCATATATCTGATGGCTCTAATGAGCAGTAAATAAGTTTTATTGGGCTGGATATCACCTCATCTCTCTCCGTGGGCTCTTTGTGGTCTTTCAGTCGCATGGCAACGGCTCATAAACAATCATCAGTGTGGTGGTTGTTGCTGAAGTTACAACATGCATAATGCAAAAATATTTGCAATTTCTAAAGAAGAGAGATTCAATGAAGGAGGACATCTCTGTTTAACAGGCGTTTAATAGGCAAGGACAAGTAGTTCAGAGAAACGTCAGCTTTGGTCGCGCTGTGTCTCATTTCAGGACACAAGATTTTTAAAAGTAGACGAGTGTGCTGATACCTGGTACTGGTGTTGATATTGGTTTATCCCTGTCTTTTATTTAAAAATTTTTTTAAGGGAGATTAAAATTTTTAGAGCTTTTAACTAAATGCCATGTGATGGACATCACCAGGCAACACCGCATAGGAATGTCACAAAACCTCTGTGATGATTTGATTACAATTTTAATTGTCATGATTTCATGTATGTATTTTGGTTTGATGTACATAAAAAAAAAATCCGTGTTTTGTTACAATTTTAAACCTTTTAAACCTAAAAAAAGTTTAACGAGTAATCATATGTAGCCTGTTCCTTATAATGTTAGTTTTCTCACTCAAAGGCAGCATTTAAATCATACAAACTAACTTTAAATACAAGAGTTTAAAATGTGCATTTTCCCTGAGCAGCGCGTATCTGTTACATCATCCGCTGTAGTTATCATGTCTAAACAAACTAAGCAAATAATTGACTCCTACCACAAGGAATGAAAATGTGTAAATAGTTCAGAGAGCGCCACCTGTAGGATTATAAAGAAACGGTGATGTTTTACTGCCTCAAACGCCTCCAGAGTCTCAAAACTCAACCTGACAGTGAGCGTGTGGTCGAGCCACGGGGGCGTAAGTGTGTGTAGAGTGTGTCTGAGACTAATTCACTCACAGAATTTTAAGGAAAAAAGACAGATCGGAGGCTTTTATATTTATTTTTATTTATTTTTTTAAAACCTCGTGTAACGCGACTGAAGCGTCAGCGCTCGGTACAGAACGGTTTCTATCTGAGGCTGATCAGTCGATCACGGGCCAATCAAACTTAAAAACCAGACGATTCTGGTCGATGACTGATCGTCCAGTTCATCGATTATAGATAATAGATCTATTATAAACATAAAACTAGTTTTTAAAAAATTGATTGTGGAGTCTGTGGCGATAAACGAATCATGATTTTATAATTTAATAAATTTTTCCTCCATCTCTATGGCGCAGGTGAGTAAATCTCATCTTTTTTAAAGTGGTCACCTTGAGGTTTTCTATAAAAGCACATCCCTGAGACCTTTCTTCCTCTTCAATCATACAGCAGTTTTGCTCATTAAGTTTTGAACTAAAAGTTAAAAGCAAGGACATGTCGAGGCTTTATTTCTGTTGAAGGTAAAAGATTTTTTGGGGGCAAAATAATCATCTGAGGAAGAAGAAAAAAAACTAGAGAAGGACAAAATATAAAATAGGGACATATATGAGAGACCACGTGACAGACGTGAAGGTCTTTATATTTTAGGCCAAGCTGAAAGTGAAACCCAGTAATTCTCTCCATGCACACGTGTAATCCGTGTATTATCGTACCGGTTTGTCTCATTTAGTTTTTAGCATTTGGCTGCCAGCTTTTAGCTTTTTTTTTCAGCTTTCATTACTGACACTCGCTGGACTGGATCTGTAACATCCAGTCACGTTCACATGAGTCGTTCTGACATCCTTGTTGTTTTCTCACGCCTTTTGTACCCCTTCCAGGTGTAATTTAACTTTTTATTTTCATAAAGGTTAGATTGTCTCTGTCTTGTCACGCGTCAAGAACGCGGTGGAGTTAACCTGCTTTCCTTCCCACCAGTGGTGCAAGTTCGACGATGACGTCGTTTCCCGATGCACTAAAGAAGAGGCCATCGAGCACAACTACGGCGGCCACGACGACGACCTCTCGGTTCGCCACTGCACCAACGCCTACATGCTGGTCTACATCCGAGAGTCCAAGCTCAGTAAGTGGGTTTTATTTCCACCACTTCCCTTACACACCGACTCAAACCAGCTGCTCCGTGATGGTCTGGTGGTTACGGCGCACAAAGCAGAGCCGACTCGCCGTGCGAGCTCCACACGCTCGGTTATGTAAACGCCCGAAATCGGGCTTCTCTCGCAATTTATCTCTGGCTTTTAGGGGGTGGTTGTGGTGCGGGTTTCTGTGTAGGCAAAAATGTGTTGATGTAGGTCCATTATTGAATGAGTTTATTGTTTTTTGTTTTTTTTAGAAATGAGATCCTCTTTCTAAATATTACTGATCAGAACAGAGTTTTTGCCTGAACTTGCAATGTGAAACTACTGTGGCTTCAAAACATAGGGTAGGAATTTGTGACGCTTGTAGTTCACCTAGTGGACAGCAGAGGGCTCTGCGCCTTAAAACCTCCTTTTTTTTTTTTTTTTTTTTAATTAGATAATCATAAGGAAGCTCTGCAGATGTGTAGCATCATGTTTGTCCCACACTTCCCTGGTAGGCTATAAAGATTGTTTGTGTGTGTGTGTGTAGGCGAGGTGCTGCAGCCGGTCACAGACATGGACATCCCTCAGCAGCTGGTGGAGAGACTGCAGGAGGAGAAGCGGGTGGAGGCACAGAAACGGAAGGAGCGCCAGGAAGCTCATCTCTACATGCAAGTGCAGGTGAGAAGAACTGATGTTTAGTTACTGT
This sequence comes from Clariallabes teugelsi, assembly GCA_030014215.1. Taxonomy (NCBI): domain Eukaryota; kingdom Metazoa; phylum Chordata; class Actinopteri; order Siluriformes; family Clariidae; genus Clariallabes; species Clariallabes teugelsi. The sequence goes on along the minus strand of JAQMYG010000008.1, from coordinate 25,368,188 downwards.
GTCTTTACTCACTGGTTTTTCCAAGCCTGTGTCGGAGGCCTAAATTTGTTTGTTTGTTTGTTTGTAGATGGTGACAGAGGACCAGTTCTGCGGGCACCAGGGCAACGACATGTACGACGAGGAGAAAGTCAAGTACACCGTGTTCAAGGTGCTGAAGAGCTCCACCCTGGCCGAGTTCGTGCAGAACCTCTCTCAGACCATGGTGAGCTCCACAGCGCCCCCTCACAACAGCGGTACACGCCGCGCCCTTCAGAGCTCCTGGAGTTGCTCAGTACAAACACTTTTTATTGATATTGTAAGAAATTGTGTCGCTAAGTAGAATGGCATCTGCGTTAACGAGGCTTATTTTAATAAAGAGCAGAATTTTAGGTGTTTAATGCATTAAAAAAAGGTTTTGTCATGATAAGACAAATAAAAATCATGCTGGTTAACCCCAGTAGGGGAGGACACGAGGGTGTTGGTGCATTTATATCAGATCAGGGTGTCGAATGTCTTTTCTTATGGATTGTGTGCAGGGTTTCCCACAGGACCAGATGCGGCTGTGGCCCATGCAGGCCAGGAGCAACGGCACCAAGCGGCCGGCCATGTTGGACTACGAGGCAGACTGCAACAAGGCTGTAAGTGCAAACTAACAGTCCAGTCAGATCCACGGAGATCGTTTACAATCGTCACATCTGCTGCTTCCTGCAGAGTCACGTGTCTGTGCTTTAAAAGAGATCTCGCTCTGCTTTTACTTCATCTAGATGATCGACTTGAGCGACAACGAGAACCCCTGGACAATATTTTTGGAAACGGTAGATCCAGAAATGGCGGCCAGCGGCGCGACGTTACCCAAGTTCGACAAAGACCGTGAGTGTGACGCCCCGCAAATGTAAATTTCCCTGAAATCGTTTCATCAGCCCGATTGATCTCTAGGTTTCCTGTGTTTTTTTAAACGTCCTTCTCTTCATTTCCTTTCCAGATGATGTCATGTTATTCTTGAAGATGTACGACCCAAAAACCAGAAGCTTAAATTATTGTGGACATATCTACACCCCTATATCCTGTAAAATACGTAAGTCATGTAAAATAATGGAGATGGTGAAATGAGGATACAGACACCCATGTCGGTTTGAAGATCTGAAGCTCATTTGCAGTGTTAATGGTGTTAAACTGCGTCTCTCTCTCTCTCTCTCTCTCTCTATAATTAGGAGACTTGCTGCCCGTCATGTGTGAAAGAGCAGGGTTTCAGCAGGGAACTAGTCTTATCCTCTATGAGGTGTGTGCTTTTTTTTTTTTTTCCCCCTGCATTTTCTGTTACACAATCCTGCACTGATGTGTTTTATCTCATCGTATCTCGTATCTCGTACTCAACAGGAAGTTAAACCGAATTTAACAGAGCGGATACAGGACTACGACGTCTCCCTGGATAAAGCTCTGGACGAGCTCATGGACGGAGACATCATCGTTTTCCAGAAGTACGAGTGCGCGCACACACACACGTCAGCTCTCTGAATTTTCTGTCTCATTTCTCTGGGTTAATGCGAGCGAGCGTGACTGTTCCTGTGGTCTCTTTAACAGGGATGACCCAGAAAACGACACCAGTGAGCTGCCGACGGCAAAAGACTACTTCAGAGACCTGTACCACCGCGTCGACGTCATCTTCTGTGACAAAACCATCCACAACGACCCAGGCTTCGTCGTTACACTCTCCAACAGAATGAACTACTTCCAGGTGGGTTTTATTCAGTGCCCTTGACCGTGTCAGGGACGGAGTATAAATAGAGACCGTGTAATGGGAGTAGAGCTAAAGAGTAGTAAATAAAAAAAAAATTTTTTAAACAGTTTTTCTTTTTTTAAATATTAAGCACAATTTGTCCTTAAGGATTAACATGCCATGCCTCTTTGATCAAGACTGACAGACAAGCATAGAGGCCACGCCCACTATAACTCTGACATCCAGTGGCCACGCCTCCTTCATAGGGATATGAGGCATTAATGGACGCAGAGACCACGCCTCTTTCCCTGCCATTCCTGACATTAATTTTGTGTTCTACTGTATACATTAGTTCTAACTATAAATAAACTCTGGGTTTCAGTGACTTTTTTTTTTTTTTTTTTGGTTAAATCTGGGTTGTTTCCAGAGACTGAAGCCGCCCCCACCATCTGTTCCACCACAAGTGATCATTATTTTACCACTCACTCGTTCACTCATGCATATTTATTTTTTTATTTATGATATTTGTAGGTGGCAAAGACTGTCGCGCAGAGGTTAAACACTGACCCCATGCTCCTACAGTTCTTCAAGTCACAGGGGTAAGTTTGCTCTCCGTTCTTTCCTTCATCTCCTCACATTCGCGTCACTGTTATCTCCAGTAATGTGAATAGAAGGATTCATCACGTAATGTTTAGAATATCTGGTTTAAACACGAGTTTGCTTTCCGTCCTGGGCAGGTACAGGGACGGCCCGGGCAACCCACTCAGGCACAACTACGAGGGAACTCTCCGAGACCTGCTGCAGTTCTTCAAACCACGGCAGCCCAAGAAGCTCTACTACCAACAGGTGAGAGAAACCGAGTCGTGCTCGTGCGATAAATATAACAGACAAAGGTGTGATTTTTTTTTTTTTTTTTTCTCATTCATTTTTGGGAAACGTAAGCACTTCCTCGATGTAAGGATCCTCGTTAGCACCGCGCCACCGTGCTCCTGTATAGCGTGTCATGTGATCCGAGCTCTCCATACAGGAACCTGAGCTCCACTGTGGGGTTCACCTCCAGTTCTCTGACTAATTCATGTCTCCTGATATCTCTCACAGCTCAAGATGAAGATCACAGACTTTGAAAACCGAAGGAGTTTCAAGTCCATATGGCTCAACAGTCAGTTTCGGGAGGAGGTAAAAAAAAAAAAAAAAAAATGAGCATGAAGGAGCTTCATGAATTCAGTTTCTTATAAACTCTTTTTATGTAATTTGTTAAGATGTAATTTGTTTTTAAACCTGATCTTCTGTTTTAACTTTGCATGTCTGATTTGTCCTCCAGGAGATCACACTATATCCAGACAAGCATGGCTGTGTTCGAGACCTTCTCGAGGAATGTAAAAAGGCGGTGGAGCTCTCCGACAAAGGCTCGGAGAAGCTCAGGTATAAACCACTGCTTTCCTTCATCCTGTTGTCGGGTCAGCCTCTGTAAAAGGCTCGTACAGAAGCGTCTTAATGAAAAACAGGAAAATTGATGCTGATTGTTTTCATACGGTGTCCCGTTTTCATGCGCACCATTAAATCTGATTAGCTCCTTCTCGCGCCGTTCATAAGCTTCTTTTATTAAACCTCATTTTTATCTCTCCGCCCGCTCTTTTGCCCTCACTTTCTTCCCGCAGGCTGTTAGAAATCGTAAGCTACAAAATTATCGGGGTTCACCAAGAGGACGAACTGCTAGAATGTTTATCTCCCGCAGCCAGTCGGACGTTCAGAATAGAGGTGAGATCTTTATCTCTTGCTCCTCAGGGACTTTATTCTGCAAACCAAGATATACCTTACTTTATAAAAATTACATTTCATAAGAGTTTTCTGTCCTGCTGGCAAAGTTTGCAAACATCCAGGTGTGTATTTGGAATCTTGTTTGTGTGTTTGCGTTAGGAAATCCCTCTGGACCAGGTCGACCTGGATAAGGAGAACGAGATGTTGATTCCAGTTGCACATTTCCACAAGGAGGTCTTCGGGACTTTTGGAATTCCGTTCTTGTTAAAGATCCGTCAGGTGTGTTAGCGTGTCTCGGTTGTGCGTACGTTTCTATGTGTCGCTTTGGATCCGACAGAACGGACGTCACATATCGAGTTGATAGACAGATAAGAGAGTAAGATAATTACTTAATTAGATTTTTTTTTTAAAAGCTCATTTTCCTGCGGCACTCACTCAGCCTCAGTTGTCAAACAGGAGCGTTTATGTACGATTGTGTTGCCGAGTCGTGCTTTAGTAAGCGTTAACCCTGTGCTGTGTGCAGGCCGAACCCTTCAGAGAGGTGATGAAGAGAATCCAGAGCATGCTGGATATCCAGGAGAAAGAGTTTGAAAAGGTAAACACCAGGAACGGGAATCACCAGGGGAAACCCCGATACAATATCACAGCACTCCTTATGTGATTAAATAAATTGACCTTGAAAAATCATTAGTTCATCTCAAAATTCAACTTTTTTTTTTTCTCTCCCTTTAAAAAAAAAAAAAAAAAAAAACGTGTTCATGAGTGTGCAGTTTAAATTCAACACCTTGAACATGGGGACATCCAGTGCAAAAATCGATGTTGAAGTCAGTGAACTCAGCAGTAGCTCATTTACACACAAATTGAAACGAGGCATTCGCAGTAAGAGTGAAATAAAGGGAATTGAAGTAATGTAATTTGAAAATTATTTTAAAAAATAATAAATGGTGCTACTGAATGCTGCTGTTTCTGGCTTTTCCCTTTTTTTGCATAATAGAGCAAAAGTTTAGTTTATCTGGTGAACACCGGCAGTTCGGTTAATGTTTTTAACAGGGTTTGTTGTGTGTGGGTTTTTTTTGTTTGTTTTAATTAATTTTTTTTGTTTGCATTTTGCAGTTTAAGTTTGCAATCGTGATGATGGGCCGGCACCAGTACATCAACGAGGACGACTACGAAGTGAACCTGAAGGACTTCGAGCCACAGCCGGGTACGTCATTAAGCCAAACCAGAAGTTCTGCATGCATTATATAACACGCGTTATGTTTTTCCTATATTAATACAAACCTTTTTGCTTATGGTCACTTGGTGTTTAATCCTAAACGGTCACTTGATCCTCCTCTGCAGGAAACATGTCCCACCCGAGACCTTGGTTAGGGCTCGACCACTTCAACAAAGCGCCGAAGCGAGGGCGCTACACGTACCTGGAGAAGGCTATCAAGATCCACAACTGACACGCTCCGTCTCCGCCCTAACCTCCCCTAATTAAAGACTCTAACCAGAAGTTGTGTGTGTGTGTGTGTGTGTGTGTGTGTGTGTGTGTGTGTGAGTGTGAGTGAGAGAGTGTGTATGCGCACACCACTTTTTACCACCTGCCCTGCGGTTACACAGGCCCTGCCTATGAAGTCTTCAGCAAACCAGAGTTCCTGCTCATCGTTTTTCTTTCTTTTGTTCTTTTATTTTCCTCCTCCCCCTTTAGAAGCTCTTCGATTCGACTTCAGTCGCCTGCCTGGGGTTTTTTTTGTTTGTTTGTTTGTTTTTCTTTTTTGTCTGGGAGAATGAATTGTATTTTAACAAACGGGGGAACAGAATGAACTTTCTAGACAGGTTCTTTTTGTTTGTTTGTTGTTTTTTCAGTTTTGGTTTTGTTTTCCTTTTTAATTTTCCTTTTTAAAGAATTGCTACGGCAAGAGAGCTGCTGCGTGCATAGCGAGGGAGGGAGAAGGAAGGATGAACAGACGGACAGATGGAAAACTTTGGCCATTTACTCACACATTAAAGAAAAAAGAAAAAAAAGGACAAAGGGATGGATGTCGAATATTTAACCAACTTTTAACCAAAAAGGACACCACTGATGGCTGAATCCTCGCTGGTAACTCCGAAGCAGTTTCGTGTTTTCTTGTCCCTTAGCGCAAAACTAGTTTTGTTGTTTTTTTTTTTTGTTTTGTTTTTTTCTCCGTGTTTACGCAACTCTCACTTAGTTCAGTTAAGAATGAAGTCGTATCTTTCATGGATAACTTGTATAATAAAAATAAAGATCCACAGCTTCGTTTTAAAAACAAACAACAAACGAAATGAATCGTCTGTACTTCATTTTGCACGTTGGCACTTAATATCAAAGGTTTTACATTTTTCCACAAAATGTAATCTTTGGCCGTGTTTTGGCCCCTGAGGCCCCCCTGTCCCTCGATCGTGTGTTCCTTTTCTGTCTTTCTCTCCCCCAACCCACCCTCTTGCGCTTTCTCCCCCTTCTGGGTTTTCCACTCATTTTCGTTCCTCTGTCGTTTTTGCCGTTGGGATTGGAGGCGGTGTTGCTCCACACTCGTCCTATGTTAGCAGGAGGCTGCAGACTTTCACTAGACTGGTTCGGAATGTAGAGAAACCAGCGTTGAAACGAACCATTATTGTTTTGTTTTTTTTCTGTTGTTTTTTCCCCCCCCCATTTTGTTCCTTTCTCCCTTTTAAGTTTTTTTTTTTTTTCCTTTTTCGATGCACAGGAGGAGGCGTGCTCCAGAGTGCGTAGTCTGCTTTGTAAAGACAAACATTTAAAATTGTATATTTAAAAAGAATGGACATGTAAAATTAAAGACACACTTTTGTTGGGTACAGATCGATTCAGATGTTCATATTCATTGTGTGTATTTTGGACACCGTATTATTTTTATTATTTTTCTTTCTTTCCCTCAACTTCTTGCTCTAAGTTCGTTTTAAGTGCAGATGCGGATCACATCTTTTGATTCCGATTCCCACGCCCCCTCCCCCCACCCCCAC
>JAQMYG010000008.1:25306121-25316470 GCA_030014215.1 Clariallabes teugelsi | reverse complement strand
GCCGTGATTAATGTGGGAGCACGAGTACCTCTCATCCCTCCCCTCTGAGAGAGCTCGGCCAATCAGCTCTCTCTATGCCTCCGGCTGTGAGAGGTTACAGCATCACCCGGGGTTCGAACCAGTGATCTCCGGATGATAGGGCGAGCGCTTTACCACTGAGCCACTCGGAGGCCCCTTATTATTAATATCTTATAAAGCTCCTGAATTGAGTTAATTCAAATCAATCAGCGTGCAATCTGATTCACGCGTTGCTCTGCTTTGTGCTAGCTTCACTCTCGGATCAGATTAGCAAAACAAGCTAGGTGTTAGTGATGGGGATCAGCAGTCACCTCCGATACGATAATATCATGATACCTCGGGGCCGATTTGACTCAATAACGTGTAGGATTTTTATAAATATGCTTATTATATATTACATTTAACTCTTGATTTTGTAGCATTTTTAAACATTTAAACTTTAATGAGTAATTACATGTAGCCTGTTCCTTATAACATTAGTTTTCTTACTTCGTTTCCTAAAAACCAAGCACAGCTACATTGTTACTGAGCAGCATGTATCTCTGTCATCCACTATAATTATCATGTCTAAACAAACTTAGCAAATAATTCACTCCAACCACACTGGATGAAAATGTGTAAATAGTTCAGAGAGCGCCACCTGTAGGATTGTAAAGAAACAGTGACGTTTTACCGCCTCAAACGCCTCCAGAGCCTCAAAACTCAATTCGACAGTGAGCGCGCGGGTTGAGCAGTGTGTTTGGAGGAGGGAGATCGGAGACTTTTAACGCACGTGATTTTTAATAATTTTATGCCATGAAAAATGCGTTTCTGTTGCGCCACTCGGAAGCTTCTGCTCCGGGTACAGAATGGTTTATATCTGAGGCTGATCAGTCGTTCAGTCTGAAAACCAGACAATACCGATCACTGCCCGATCGACCGGTTCATCTCTAATATAAACGTAAAAATTGTTTAAAAAAAAAAAAAACGATTTTGGAGTCAGTGTGACTGAATCGATTTTTCAATTTCCTCGACGTCTGATAGCTGTACAAGACACGTACAGACTCACCCGGTCATCTTTGATATTTGTTTCAAAGTTTTATTTTGCTGTGTATAAACAGTTTTAAAAGTCTAAATGTTTAAATGAAGACTAAAATGTGTATTTAATTAAAACTATTTGTACAATATGACAAATCCACCCAAAATAAAAATATCTTAGGAACTAGAGTCGTTACAGGTAGGAACTGAGGAAACGTCACTCCACGTGTGCCACGGGAACCGATCGAGCCGTTTGTTTGTACTTGCCGCTTGCTGAAACCACAGCTCCTTTTTACAGATGTACAGACCAAATTACACGTCCCCTGTCGCTTTGTCATATTAAAATGGGTTTAGAAACAAAGGCTTCATCTATCATCCTTGAGCGTCTACTTCCTCTTGGGGATCATTAAATATAGATTCCTGCAACGGCGGGATCAAGAAATGGTTACAAAGCAGCTAGAACATCAAAAGGTGGGGCATTTCCATGGTTTCCCCCAGTGGGCGGTTCAGACAGGTTGATAATCCCTGAGTGACAGATGACACAGGGTGGGGCTTAAGAAGAAGAAGAAGAAGAAGAAGAAAAGGAAGTAGAATAAGAAGAAGTCAATTCATATTCCACAAAGTGCCTCAGGGAGGGAGAGAGAGATGCAGAGATAATATATATATATATAGAGGGAGAGAATGAGATGGAGGGAGGCAAGGGAGACCTGGGGTGGCAAAAGAGAGGGAAAAAAAGGAAACTGGAAATGAAAAGATGCAAAGAAACAAAAAAATGGTTAAGGACAGAATGAACAGAGACATGGACGGATGAGAGGACGTACAGTACCGTACAAATATGAGAGAATGCAGATGGTAAGCAGAGGCTGTGGAGAATAGAGATGTGCAGGCAGGGTGGAGCAGACCTGGGGCTAAAGAATGTCAGGGAGAGGAGGAGTGTGTTGTGTGTGTGTGAGAGAGAGAGAGGGAGAGAGAGGGAGAGAAAGGCAGAGAAAGGGAGGGAGGGAGAGAAAAAGGATGAGATCATCGCAGTCTAATGAGTGATGTGGCGGAGGGTTTGCCGGTGAATTGATAGAGTCTGCAGACGGGAATAGCGTTCGCGCGTTTGCTGTCTGCTTTTCTCCTTTCTAACCAACCGAGCAGATCATTAGTGTATCTTTTTATTCTGTCTTGCTCGTCTTTTCCTCTTTCTCCTCTCTCTCTCTCTCTCTTTCTTTCTCCTCCACACCCAAAGCAAGGAACCTCTCACGCTCAGGTTGAGTGCCACTACCCAGGGATGCTCGCTTGATTCTTTTTTTTCCCCCTTGCATCTTTCTCGATCACTTTTCTCCACTTTTCTTGCTCTCGTTTTTGCGAGACGACCATCGGCGAGATGTTGGGCTTGGACGTCTGTGAGTTTGGTGGACAGTTTCTCGAGCTGCTCTGGTTAACGGTGTGCTACAGAGGTGAGCGTCTGTTCATTTCTGTTCAATTGTGTATTCTTTTTCATTTTCTATTTTTTTTTTGAGTAAATGTGAGAATACCCAATTAAACATTAGGAGCACACCTTATGACCTGCGGTCACACCTGTTTTCTCAGATGACCTGGATGGAGGAGGAAAAAAGGAAAAAGTAGTGGCACGATTTGATCAAAGTGATGTCTTCCTCTGTGTATCGAGACCCTTCCCTTTTCCTTTTCAAAAAGTGGTTAAGGCAAGCAAAAGTGTCTCGATCAATTGAGTTTATTGATCTGGCAGCAGCCGGTGACATCATCGTCATGCCTCTTGCTCGTCTGTAATCACATGTTAGATCAGATGTAATCGTGCTCTGCAGAGCTTCTTCTGCATGCTCTAAAGCTCGTATTCAGACTTGTACCATTAGATATCTCTCCCTATTCTGTCTGTCTGTCTGTCTGTCTCTCTGTTCCTGGTCTCATTTTTTATGCCTGCTGTGTCTGTGTGGGAGGTAATGATGCGCAAAAAAAAAAAAAAAATCACTGCATGCATGCGTTAGCGTGTAAGTGCCCGTGTGTTTGGCTTTCTGTTAGACCAGAAGCATGAGTGTGTATGTGGAAGAGCAGCGCTGCAGGTGGCAGAAGGGCGATTCCCACCGAAACACCTACCCTGTGCTCGGTCACATAAGCGTTGATGGATGACCGAGCCGCTGAAGCCTGACACGCGTTCAGGAGACTAAATCAATTAAATTGTGTGTCGGAAGGAAAGGGAGCTTGGAAAGACGGGGAGTTCTCGCACCCTAAGGGGAAAGTGGTATAAGCGTACGGTCTGACAGCGCCATTTAATTTGATAAACACTCCTCACCTTCGATCCTGGAGTTGCTCTGATATTTCTGCTTAGTGTTACAGAATCCATTCTCCATCAGAACGTGTCAAGCTAAAGTCGTTCCACAAATACAGACCGGTCGAACAAGTGATCCGGGTTTCCTCCAAGCGGGGTTTCTTCCCTCTCTGACTGACGTGCGGTGAAATGCTACTGTAGCAAAGCAGCCGAGAATGCTTCATTCATCAATAATGCAGGATATTAAATGTTTAGCTGATCTGATGGATCGCCGGAGCTGAAGAAAATCCTGTCCTGGACGGGAAATGCAGTAATACCGTAGCACTTGATGCGATATCAGATATCAGGGTTTCATGGGCGTATGGCTTCATCCAGTGTTCAAGCATTATTGTTTCCTTTACAGGAAGTGCACACACTTTTAGACTTTTACTCTGTAGAAGACTCTGTATTCCACAAATCAGAACTTGTGTGCTAATTGCAAAAAAATTCAGGCTTCAGCAACAAGCTGGAAAGAAAATGACTCCTTAATTCACGGTGACCCAAACAGCTAGTTTATGTTGTGGTCACAGTTAGTGGACAGACTGCATGTGGTGGATCGTCATGTTAAATTATATTTATGGGTGTGATCATTCTGCTGGTTGACTGCAATGAGTTTGACCCCACATGTGCGCTTTTACTATGGAAATGTTCAGAAAATAAAGTAAAATGGTTTACACGCATTTAATACCTGCCTTTCGGTTGAATTCATTTACATATAACTTGTTAAGTAGTTTTTTTTTTTTCATTTTGAACAACATGCAGATACAAACTTTGATACACAACTTGTAATCGACCAAAACATGGTATCAGTGCTAAAAAGTGTCTCGTCTACAGATGTTAAAAAAGTGAATTTTCAGATAGGATCATAAGACACCATTTCTCATAATACTTAATGCATCTTATCTCCCGATCCATGCTTTGTTTTTCTGTAAATATGCAAAACACATTTGCTAAATACAATTTCATGCCCTTTTATGTAGTGTCCGTAACTTTTTTTTTTTTCATTCAAATCTATCAATGATTGTCGCTCTAATATTACTTGGCCTTATTAGATTTCACATGAAAAGACATAAACCTGACATTCTTTTCACTCTAAAGGACAAAATTGTTAAGATATTGCAACATGAATTTGACATGGTTACGGACACTACAGATTTTTAGCATGGAATGCTTTAATTTAAGTTAAAAAATTTTTACCGGTCATATGCTTTGAGAAGTTTACACCAATTTTATTATCGATACTCATAAATAAATATAAATAATTTGCTTTTGAAATAATTATTGTTTGAAAACAATGCCCATTTTTGGGGCACGTATAAAATCGTCTCTCCAAAACGGCTGACTTGAAATTTTTAGGGAAGCAAGATTGGTCACTTCCATGTTGCATAAACTTCAGAAACTAACATTTTAAACAAAAATCAACACCAATACTGTGCTTTGGCTGAATGCTACATGAATCTGTGTGCAAATGATTTCACTTCGCCATGTCTGAACATTGTATAATTTAATTCATATAAAAAAATTATTATTACTTATCGTTCTGGTTTCATAGCCTTTACTTACAGCATTCTTAAAACAGTTTACGTAAACATTTGATTAAAAACAACGGTATATCATAATAATCTCAAAGTGCGTCAGAATTGTATTTGATCTGATCAAAAGCCTGCTCTTTGAAGATCCTCTCCTCAGTTCGCAAGTTCAGAGAGAGCCAAGTTAAAATGCGACGCAGATCCTCAAATATATTAGCATTGTTATTCAACTTGGCAGACCCTGCATAATTTATGTTGCTTTACTTCCTCATTAATAAAGATGATGCGTTGTTAATGTTCGCGGTGGTGTATGTGTGCCAGGCTTCGGTAGCGTCAGTCACGTTGCTCTGGAAGCCTTTAAACAGCTCGTACGCTAACTAGCGGACGACGCTGTGATCCAGCGTTGCTGTTGCTACCAACATCAAGATCTTTTCACTGTACAGAAGTGACAATTTTCCGTCTGTGAGCTTGCACGCAGCCTGTTGTGTGTGTTGTAATGTGTGACAGCGTGCCTTGTTAGGAGCTCGATGAGGGGGGAAAATTGTTTTGACTTTGCTCCAAACTGTCCAATTATCCCAAAGGTTTACTTAAAAAGACATGAAGCGGTTCATCTCAAAGCGTTCACATCTACAGGGAGGTTTGTTTGCAGGAGGAACTGTTTCCTTGTTTTTATTTGGGTGTTTTTCTTTTTATTCACATGGATAGTTAGGAAAATTGCCTAATTATGTACTGTTTAGTTTTTATCATAAAGCCCTGCCTGAGCAAATGTTAAGCCCTTGAGGTTAATTTAATCCCCATCCTCAGGGCCGAGCTTAGTGGCTGAAAGTTATCTATCGGAAATGTTATATGTTTCAGTTCTGAGCTTCATTTTCTGGACCTTAAAACATCAAATTGTAAATAATTCCCATCGCTGTTGGATTCTGGATTCTGATTGGTCAGAACGTGTTTTCTACAGGGGAGTATCTCTGACTGTAGTGCAGCTCCGAATGTCAGGTTTAGTTTAATGCATGAAGAAACAGCTCATTTATAGCAACCTCTAAATCAGACTTTATACATAAACAATAAAAAAAATAAATAAATAAAAAGTATAATATTGACATGTAAAGAGATGTTTGCCTTTTATGGAAGGAGTCTCCAGTGTCAGGACTTTGTCAAACCCTGTAACGGATGTAAACCTGTAACTTTTAGCTGTTGTAACATAAGTGATAAGAGGAGCAAATTTGTTTTTTTGGATGTTTCGCAACATTCCGTGAAACATAAAAAGCCAAAAAGATTAGTTAATAAAAAATACACATTAGCCTCGTGTAAGAGGAATAAAACCCCTTGCGTTCTGCAGTGTGCTAGAAGTAACTCAGTTACAGTAATAAAACCACCTGCGTGATTGTTTTTCGGTATTAATATGTTTTTATTATTTATTTATTTATTACTTTTTTAAAAATGAAAACCCAAGGCACCTCCACGTTCTGCGCGATCTAAGCACGACCCACGCATAATTCCTCTTTCGCTTAAAGTATATTAACTTCTCTGGTTTCAGTTAAGATACTTTGCAACATGGTATGAAATTTTCTAGCTTATTTCACTCTGCAGCAGTGTGTGTGTGTGTGTGTGTGTGTGTGTGTGTGTGTAGGAGGTTGTAAGCGCTATCAACCCCAGAGGAAGGAAGTTGAGGTTGAGAATGAGATTCTTGTCTGCCTGTATCGATTCAGGCAGATCATATTTTATAGCCTTGGCCTTCCATTACTACTGAACTAATTTGGCTTTGCATTACTGAGCTCGAATTCTTCTCCTCCCGCTCACTCGGTCTTAATGTAGACAGACCTTCTCGTCTGAGGACACAGAGGAAGGAGAAAGCATTAAAAGTATAGATATTTTCGGAATTATTTTCACTTAAGAGAAAAAAAAAAGAGAGAAGAAGAAGAAGAATCCATACCTCATTACATCAAATGAATATTTGGCAAATGGCAAATTTATTGTTCTTATTAAGCTATTATATTTCAACATATATTTAACCTTGTTAAAAGTATTTCTAGACATATTTTATATATTATTTTTCATATATTACATGCATATTTTTTTGTGCAAAGTGCTTTAATGTATACAGTGTATATTTAAGTATATATTTGCATTTACTTAAAATGAAGTTCAGCAGTGGGCGTGGTTTCTCCTGTTACCGCGGTGATTCAGGCACCGGTTTCCTTTTTCATTATGGTTAGGTTTCTGTTTTCATCATCAAGACAAAAGAGTCAACTCAAGTCCAAACTTCTGAAGGCGTTCTGCCCTCTTCTTCCCTGTTCCTGTTTTTTCTTCCGTTTTTAATATAAGACTTTACCTAAGTGCACTGATCATGAGCTTAAGTTAAGTTAAGCCTTTATTTGTCACATATACATTACAGCACAGTGAAATACTTTCTTTCTGCGTAACTGGGGTCAGAGCGCAGGGTCAGCCATGATACAGCGTCCCTGGAGCAGACAGGGTTAAGGGCCTCGCTCAAGGGCCCAACAGTGGCAACCTGGTGCAGCTTAGGATCGAACGGCCGATCTTCCGATCAGTAACTCAGCGCCTTACCCTTCTGAGCCACCTAATAGCACTTACATAAACATTTTAAAACTACATAAAGTCCTATTCCAACTGCGTATAGCCACGCCTACTTTCAAGGCAAAAGAGCTACATTTGTCCAAAAAAGCGATGGCTGCTGTGCGGTAATCTGGCACAAAACTGCTCATAATGTCCTTTCTACTCAACATTTTGATTTAATTTATAGTGCAGATTTAACTTCCTGGCAAATACCGAAGGACAGAGTTTCATTAAATTCTGTTGAACCAGTTTTGCGTGATGCTGTGACATAATCGGCTGGACAGACATACAGCCATACATCTGTGTCTCTGACTCTAAGACAGATTTTTTTCTGGCTTCAGGTCCTCCAATGGATGAAACGTAAAGCTATAATTAAAAGAGCGAGTTCTGACCAATGTAGAGACAAAACATTTATTTAATTTATATAGATAATGAAAATATAGTGATATAGAGTTGAGTTACGTTATAACGTCTTGAGTCATACATTGTGAAGGTTATTATGCAACGTTGCTCATTATATGAGGGTTAGTCAGGAAATGTTACAAATTTGGCACCTCAATATACAGTACATAAACAGCACACGGTACTTTAGAGTCAGAGATGGACTTATTAACAGTCAACTCTCATAACAATGTCGTAGCATTGAAAAAGAAGGTCATAAGGATATTAATTAACAGCTATGGAAAGAACACATAACCCTGTGTCATGGGCTTATCATGGGTTCTATAAGCAGAAAATGTGCATAAATATGTTGTAGCATAGCATCACCTCCACTATGTCATGGTGGTTTAAAGCAGGTTTTTAGGTCATTATTTGCACAAAATGATCAAGAGTTGAAGAATCAGTCCAGATCATCTTTATAAAGTGTAGCCTTTATTCCAATGAATATTTGTAAGCTGCTACTGTACATAACGTCATAACCATTATATCACTCGAACACAGTAGAAGTGATGCTAGAATACACCTTATAAAGCACTATGAACACTTCTGAAGTGCAACAGTTGAGTTTGTCTTCATGTGGCTTATTGATAGTGGGTTATTGTGATATGTGGTTGTTTATTTATTCTTTCCCCTTTTTCTTTATTTTGGGAAATTGTAACATCATTTTTTATCAAGTTTTGAAAATTTGTAAATCAAAATATTATAGATATTCTGCATTCTATTAAAAATTGCCCATTAATTGACAATGTTAGCCTCTTCTGACTTTTTAAAACAAACTGATGCTACCTATTGAGAACACCAGAACTGCGCACACAGATTTGTGTTAATTGACATGACAAATGAACGCTGTTCTGCCCCATTACTCCGGAAGCAGTTTGCTGCATCTTCATTCTTCTCTTCCTCTAGAGAGCAATGTAAACTGTCATCGCGGAACATTATTACCAGAACTGTTAGCCGTTACATGCAGCAGCTGGGGATTGTTCGCAGTAATAGTTAGCTGTTTCTCACACCGCATATTAATTAAAGCCAGAGATGATTACGTCCCTGTGATGCTGAGATAAACATTGGCCACTTTTGCTCACGGATCATCCCCCAAATGGACTGGATGGTAATCAACATCTGTTATTATTAAAGACGGATAATGTGTCCCACTGAAAGAATTAGGACTAATGGCTTTTGATATTAACAGCAATGAATCTGTGAAAGTGGTGAGTTTAGTGAAATTGATTTCGTTCGGAGAACTAGACCAGGTCAAGCATTACGCTTAGGTTTTTTTTGTTTGTTTATTAAATAACATGTTGTTGCTCTTGCAGGCCTCATGGCGGATAAAGAGTGCTCAGTTCCTGTCACTGAGGAGGAGGATGAACGTGATCTTAACTACCAGCCTCCAGCTCAGAAGAGCCTGCAGGAGATCCAGGAGCTCGATAAGGATGATGAAAGCCTGAACAAGTACAAGCAGACTCTGCTGGGATCAGGACCTGTGGTGTTAGGTGGGTGGGACTTCCATCCATTCATCTAGTCATCTATCTGTTCAGTCATCCATCCATCCAACCACCCACCCTTTCAATGCAATTTTATATGCAACTACAGAAACTATCCAAATATCTACCCATACCATGATTAGGTTATGTATCTAAGTTATATATCTTACTCATATTCAATTATCCATCCATCTATTCAACTATACATCCATCTGTCCATCCATTCATCTACCCAACTACCCATCTATCCATCAATTCTTTTATCCTTCCTTTTACAGTACCTATTTAACTGTCCAACCATTCATCCAACTGGATGGAGGGATAGTTCAATATATAGTCACATAGATGCATAAATGTATGAATGAATGGATGGATGGGCAGTTGAATAAAGATAGCTAAATTACTTAATGAATGGATGGATAGATTTCCTCATTCCTTTTATCCAATTTGTCTCCATTCATTTGTCTATTAATACAGAAATTCCTATCCACCAATTTATTCCAGCAGCCATTCATCCATCCATCTTCCCATCCATTCATGCACCCATATATCCATTCATGGATTTCTACATACATGCACTCATTTATTGCTCTTATCATTTTATCAAATTTACTTCCATTTATCTGTATAATAATGATTTCATCCATTTATTCATCCATCCCTTTGTCCATCCACCCATGCATCCATCTATGTTTTATTATTCATCCATCCACTCATCCATTCATCAATCAGTCTGTGCATGCATCTATTTATCCATGTTTATCTATCCATTAATCCATCCTTCCATCCTTTTTTTCAGTCATCATCCATACATCTACCATCCATCTCTACCATCCATCCATCCATCCATCCATTTTTCTATCTATCTATCTATCTATCTATTTATCTATCTATCTATCTATCTATCTATCTATCTATCTATCTATCTATCTCTGTTGTTATATATTAATGTGATCCTCACATTAATTTCATCCAATTATC
>JAQMYG010000008.1:25230640-25246586 GCA_030014215.1 Clariallabes teugelsi | reverse complement strand
TTTTACACAAATGTATATAGAATATATATTTTTTTACAAATGCATATCCATTTAAATGTTTGCAAACAATATTATTGATATCGATTTAGTACAAGTACACGGATGTTGCCCTCATGCAAAATCTGATTCCGTATTGCACTGACTTCTGATTTTCATTTTATTACATTTTTTTACACAAACTTTCTTTATTGCACTGACAACGTAAACACTAGATGATGGAGAAGTGATTCTGATTCCTCTGTACGTCTGCACATATGGTGGCGTTGATCCACTAGGGGGCAGGCCTGAACTTGTGTGACTGAAAAATATTCGAGCAGTTTCTAGAGAGTGACAGTGACGAGAAAGGATGAAATGATGTATAGAGGATGATTACACTGAAAAGCATGATATCATGAATGTATCGTTTTCGTGGATGATCAACACTGTTCCAGTTGCGCCTCGAGCTCTACACGTCTAATGATACTTTCTTTCGGGAGGCTGCACTTTATCTCCTGTATTTTTTACTCATGGATCACAATTATTTATTTATTTAATCCTATAATTTCATGCTGTTTTTTTGTTTGTTTTTGTTTCAATCTCAATGTGCACGTTGCTTTTTAGTCTCTGGACCATCATTTGACCAAACAAGTAAACAAATCTCAAACACTTTTCTTAAAAATTTAATTCTTTGCTATTTCACACATTTTTTTCAGTTCGATATCAAAATGACATTAATGTTGTTTATGTCCAGATTCTTTTTTTTTTTTTTAATCTGAAATATCATAATGTGTTGCTAATATCACGGCCAGTTAAGTTTAATTAACCGAGGGAGAGAAAAGGTGGAGCCTCAGACGTCTCACTGTAATACAAATGATTTAAGTGGCAGTTCAGCACATGGTGACTCTCTCTGCTTCATTATTCATAAAAATCCTCATTAAATCCAAAAAGCTTCTTAGCTAATCCAAAAGCCGCAGGAGATAAATCCTCCATGGCAGGGGTAATTACAGTAATTATCTGCCCGAGTTACCTGCAGCTCATAGAGTCCCTGCAGCAAAGCCTTTCCCGAGCGAGTCACTTCCTCCAGAAGATTCTCTCTCCTGATGACCTTCAGCACCTCTGAGAGGAACAGGTTCTTTGACGGGTCTCCCATCCATGTGTTGAAGATTCTGTAACCCTGAGCCACGACACACGACACAATGTCATTGTTTTATAATCAGGTCATTAAAAAACAATCCAGAAACAAGCAGAGATGAATTTTTAAAGTTCAGGTAATGATGTGAGAACACAAGACATTTTCCAGAGCACTAGAGGGCGCTGTTTACTCAGATGTAAGAGGTGTGCTATAGCAGTGCTCTGACTCAGGAGCTCTGACTTAATTAAGGCTTTTCAGTAATTCAGGACAGTTTGAAAGTCTGTCAGCGGTAAGTAAAAATGACTGACCTGGAAACGTGACACAAAATCATAGACAAGACAAGTTTGTCTTTACGATGGTTTTAAATAAAATTAATTTTACCACTAACACTTACGGATATCGTTAACACTCCTTTCCACAACTTAATCACTTAAAACTTTATTTTTTTAAATAGAGACCCCGTGACTTGGTTACTATGACTAAACACACACACACACACACACACACACACAATACACACACAAACCTTGTCGGGCAGCAGCTCGTCTCTGTGGTAGTAACCTCCGGTGAGCATCTTCTTGCTGAAGGAGACGACGTCGGCGGGGTCGTCCGTGCCCCAGTGCTCGTGGGCCCAGAACTTTCCGGTGGCTCCGCCCCCAGTCTGAACCTCGTCCACGTGGAACGCGCATCCGTGCTGAAGGAACATAAACACCATGCGAATGGAACTGAATCTGTACCGCACCAATACAGTACATACACAAATATATACAAAACAGAAAGAAATATATATAAAGATTTTGTGCTGTTCTTAAAATATCAACATGTAACACTACGGTCGTATAAACCACAGCGAGACGTCTGGCCTTGAAGCAGACACGAGCGAGTTCATTTGAGGCCATCGTTGCTCCTTGTGGTCTGATCTGAGACGACAGAAATCAGAGCAGACGAGGAGACGAATCGCCCGAGGAGCGCAGCGTGCTCATTTCTTCATGCAGTGAGCTTTTTTTTTTTTTTTTTCATAGCTGCTTCACATGATCATTATTTATTCATCATTAAGACCCTCAAGATGATTCAAGAACGAGCCAGACGAGTCTGTACACACTCGGGTTTAAATGTTACCTTGCGAGCGATGTTGCGGAGTTTGATGAAGAAGTCGGGTGAGGCGTGGTTGTCCCCTCCCTCGGCCTGGATGGGCTCGATGACGATACCTGCCACGGGTTTGCCCTTCTGCCTCCACTTCACGATCAGATCCTCAACCTGTAACACACAAGGCTTGCTCTCGGTGTGTGCTGTGATGTCATCGAACAGATCAATCGTGGTCGATGATGATGCAAATCAAGTGACACCCGCGACAAACTGACTAGCTATATTTGGACACGCCCACATGTCCGTCATATTCATAGATCCTTGCATACACTGTACTGTATAGAGAATAAGATTTTTGAACTCGGACGTTAAATCATTAAATGAGATCCGACCTCCTCTAGACAGCGAGCCTCCTCTTGCGCGTTCTCCTGGACAAACTCCTCCAGCGGGTACTTGAGCTTGGGGAAGGGCGCGATGGGCCAGTCAAACGACGGGATGTCCAGCTTGTGGATGACTTTGGAGTGCGTCGTGGCCAAGCATCCTGAGGACGAAATCAACACAGCTGTGAGGGACAAGAGGGGACAACTTCACCTGCTTTGTGTTTCACCCGAGATGCTCCTGAACGCCTTCTGCAGGTTGTGCAGATATTTAACAACACACACACACACACACACACACACACACACACACACACACACACCAAGGCTTACCCATAGTTCTACCATGAAACGCTCCCATAAAGGACAGGATGCTCAGATCTGGACATCCAGGACTCTGCCAACACACACACACACATGGGCAATAGCATGAAACAAACAATGAGCATGAAAACATTGACGTTAACTCAAAAATCCAAGTAGGAACAATAAAAAAATAAAAAAAAGGAGTCAGCAATTGTACTGAAGTATTATGTTTGCGTGCTAGGTTTAGAGTTGTGATCACTGGGGGGCATCGGTTAGAATGCACAAGTCTTGATTCTCCTTAAACCTCTCTCTTTATTCAAGCATTTCTCAGGTTAATCAACAGGTGGACAAATATGTGGTTCTATATAAAGAAATAAATAAGATACCAGATAAGTCACTTGAACAGTAACAGGAACAAAAATAGTTACTAGATACTGTCATAAAACAAACTATACATTTCTAGATACTGAACAACAGATATAATGTAAACACCAATTTTAGCATTAGCTATCATGCATCATTGCTAACAACAACAGTAGGTGGTTAGATTCAAAGTAAAGTCCTATCCTACCAACATATGTAGAAAATAAATGTAATACTACTCACAATATTTGCACGCACAAATCCACCAAACAAGATTAATTGCATGAACAAACATTTAAAGAGCTGGTTTCCTTCTACTCGTCGCTACACCAAACAAACAAACTTCTGTGTTAGAACAAGATAGAATGTCAGGAAACATCTAATAACGGTCTATTGGCGCCCCCTACTGGACTGACCCACAATTCCTTCACAACAGCAATTCTAACCATATACACAGTCAGTCACTGTGCAACACAACTCATCACCAACAGGGGGCGATCATGCTCTATGACTCTATATACAATAATATTGGTCAGCTAGCCCAGGTGTTCGTCTCACCGCACTGGCAATGCATGACCATGTTTATCAGCTGAACATGTTTAGCACTACACTGCAAAACAAACAAACAAACAAACAAAACTATGGATCACATCTAATTAGATTATTCTAAAAGTAAATTTGAAGCTCTTTCCTGAACATTTTACTCATTTCAAGTTCATAATCATCTCAGTCTGTTAAAAATTTGCATAAAAATCTCAGCTATTTCAACAAGACTATTTAAACGTTGCAGTTTATATCAATCAAACCGTAGGTTTTTTCTTCTTAAGCGCAGGAGGACATGTTTGGGTCTCTAGGATATTTGTAATGCTCACGCGGGTTAAGACGTTCCGGACACTTCTTTGTTTCCGACTTTGTGGGAAAAAGCTTGAAGAACAACATGCACTACTGTATACTGCCAAAAGTATTCACTCGCCTGCCTTCACATGCATATGAACTTGAGTAACATCCGATCGTTAATCCGTAGGGTTTAATATGATGTCGCTCTAACAGCTTCAACTCTTCCGGGAAGCTTTCCACAAGGTTTAGGAACGTGTTTATGTGAATTTTTGATCATTCTTCCAGAAGCACATTTGTGAGGTCAGACACTGATCTGTCTCACCAGTCTCCACTCTAATTCATCCTAAAGGTGCTCTATCAGGTTGAGGTCAGGACTCTGTACAGGCCAGTCAAGACCTTATCCATGTCTTTAGTAATAATGGAACAGGAAGGGGCCGTCCTCAAACAGTTCTCACAAAGTTGGGAGCACGAAATTTTCTCAAATGTCTTGTTAAGCTGAAGCATTAAGAGTTCCTTTCACTGGAAATATGGTGCCGAGCCCAACTATGGAAAAACAACCTCACACCAGTTCAAACATGACTGTACACCAGAGTGCTGTGGAAAGTCTCCCCAGAAGAGTTGAAGCCGTTATATCCGCAATGGAGGCGGGGCCAACATCATATTAAACCCTATGGATTATATACTCAAGTTCACTCAAGTACGGAGGTTTTGCGATGATTTGCGCATGCGCGACCAGTAGAAAATGAACGAATCACTCTCCGAGACGACTCGTTCATCTGAGTCACGTTAAAGATTCATTTAAAAAGAACGAATCACTAATATGCGAGGGGGGGAGGGGGGGGCGGTAGGTACTTTTGGCAACATAGTGTATGTCGTCAGGTGTCCACATACTTTTGCCCATATGATGTATAAGCACTACTTTGTTAATGAGACAAGAACTGACAGACTGTTCCTGTGTCATTTTACCAAATTACCCGGCTCCCTCCAAAAGTATTGGAACAACAAAGGTCCACGAAAGACATTTAGGTTTGAGATCAAAAGATGAATATGAGACTCTCAGCTTTCATGTCTTGATTTTGTGTTAAACCACTTTAGAGCATGGCATCTTTTGTTTGAACATGTGACCAAAAATACAGAAACACATTCAGTGACTGATATTAGATTGATATCTTAAACTTTTAAAAGCTCTGAATGTCTGTGTTTAGGTTTTGCCTGTGACTGCATCTGTTGTTAAGAGGCCTAAACCGAAAGACCAGAGAGGATGTCTACGGGAGACAAGCAGGTCATCCTGAATCTAAACCAACATACAGTACATATAACTCATCTTAAACCCAAATGTCTTCAGTGTATAACACAAACAGAATTGCCTTTACAACACTCCCAGAGAGGACTGCACTTGAGTGTAGTAGTGAGTTTTACCTGGTTAATCATACAGGAGCTCGTTTCCTCTGCTGAAGGAGTATTCGCGCCTCTCTCTTTGTTCTAGATATGAATCACACACCGAAAATATATATCATTTCATCTGCAGTCTGCTTGGATGTAATGTTACAATGCCCAGAATGCTAAAAACTAGCTATTGTTTTACCCGAGTGAAATGCTATTATTAAAATTTATCAAAGTCACTCTGATAATTATCGACAAATTATCGACAAAACCAACTGGTAACTTACAAGTGTACTTGATAGCAAGCTAATAATAATAATCCTAGCTGTCTGCCTTGCAAGGAGAAATAATAATCATAGTGTTTAATCAAGTACTTGATTTAAATGGAAGATGCTACAGTATGTTCATGTCTGTGGTGTTAACTGTGCACTCACTTTGTACCAGATGAAAATGGCCTTGAAGGCGTTCTCGTTGGAGCAGGAACCGCATGCCATGGTCTGCACCCGGGTCATACCAGTGGGAGCGACCTGGGAGGAAGGGGGTGGGGGGGATTAGACACTTCATATACAACATAAATCATAACTACAGAGCTGTGAATCTCTGTATGTTTCAGAATCCGATCATGTTTCCTCAGAACTCAAGCTGAATTCTAGGAAACTTGAAAGAGGAAAACATTATGACAAATATTATCTTTCTGAAGCAATGATTACAAACTATTATTATACAAGCTGTGGGTTGATTTATTTAAATCATATTGTCTCTAGTTTCTGGCTCTTGGCCATGTTTATCAACTGAACTGAAGTGACGTCTGTAGCTATGATTTATTTAAAAAAAAAAAAAAACTGGCATCTTATATAAAAAGGCTCCTTTTCCTCCCTCACAGCAGAGAAGCTATTCAGGCGAACAAAAAAAGGCACAGAAAGTTGCTGGAATGAATCCAGACTGAATTGCTTGGGGAGAAAAATAAATAAATAAATAGATAAATAAATATGACTTGGTCAGGGGTCTTTGTAACAGACGTTCTGCACGAACCCTGACCTCTCAGCCTGAGCGGTACAGTATTTAACACTCGAGCTGCGCTGTAAACACGTTCTCACCGAAAGCAGACTCTCAGTCAGCTTTTCAGGAAAATTCTCAGGCGGCAGAATTCCGAGGGCCGGACGGTTGACGAAGGCGCTCTGGGGGAAAAAAAAAAACATAAAATGAAGAAAGAAATGTGAAAACATGGTTCTGTGGGGTTGAAGAGCTGTAAATTGAATGCAGTCAGTTCTGAGGATCTTCATGCCTGACTACATCAACACACACACACACACACACACACACACACACACACACACACACACACACACACACACACAGTGTAAAATATAAACACAGAGCAGAGATGTCTCACCAGATTGATGGGATTGGCGAGTGCTTTCATTAAAGCTGGATGATTATAACCTGTACAGAATCACAATGCAAATATTACAATAATATTTGCATACAGCTTTGAAGTTAGTCAGGTAATATTCTCTATGTCTATATACGGATGTGGACGAAACAAACAAACCCTCCCAGGTTGCATTAATCACTTTTAAACTGGAGGTGGATATTAGACGATGATAACGAGGGTCTCATTGATCCCATGCGTCAGACGTCTGACCTGAAGCCTGAAGGTTCGACTGTGTAGTGACTGTTTCAGACAGGCGATCGTCTCTAGTAAAGGAGCAGCTTTCATTTTCAAACTAATGCAGAGCGTTAAAATAAATTTTAAGATTCAATTATTTGTCACGTGTATCTTACAGCACAGTGAAATGATTTTTTTTCCATATATCACAGTTAGGAAACTGGGGTCAGAGTGCAGGGGTCAGCCAGGATACAGCGCCCTTCAGCTCAGTGACCCAAAGGCCTTAACAACCAAAAGGCAAACAATTATGTAATAAAACCCATTTCGGGCTTTTTAATCTCTGCGCTCCTCTTAACCAATGAAAATATTTTAAATTGTTCAATTTAATTGCGAAATAATAAGAATAAACTAAATATGAGATTGTTAAGCCTATTTAAATAAATATTATTTATATTATACATTTAAGCGAGTGTAAGCTTCTTTTTCAACTGGCAGATCATTTCTGTTCTTTCTAGAAATAAATAATAAAAATGATCTGCTCCCCAAAAAAACTAATTTATACTTAAAAATTGCAAAAATAATGAATCACCTAGAATAATGTGACATTATAATAATAATAATAATAATAATTGAATATTTGGGTTTGTTCTAATCTTGATTTAAGAAATTATAGATAAATTTGACTAAATTTAAAATATTTTCCCTTTTAGTGTACTGTATATAAATTGTGAATTGTTTCCATTACTTTATACATTATATGTATTATGAATTTCAAGTTTAATAAAATGTTCATAAATGAGAGAACAAAGTATGCAAAGTATGTTTTTTCCCCTTAAACTCAAGTATTTATTGCACAAACAAGCTGAACGAGCTCGGGTTCCTTTATCTCGAGGTTTATCCGAATCGCATGCATTTACTGTATGTCGATCAGATGATTGAGAGCTACAGAAGTCAAATGTCAGAGATATTTTTCAAAGTATAACTGGATCTTCTTAAAGGTGAAGAGGAAACCATCTGTAACTGGAGTTAGATTTAGGCAACAATGAGACACTGTTATGGGTAAATAAATCACCTAATAAAAATGTTATTTAGGACACAGAATGATGAGCTCCGTGTTAGACCAGACAAACACTAGATTAATCACCGCGTGCCTGATAGTATTAGTGTAATAGAGCTGTTCGAGGTTTTCCCGTGGACGTGTGAAAAGCAGCGCTGTGAACCAGCTGGAACTGCTTTGGTTTTGGAGTTTGGCTCAGATTACATAAGCCGTACCCTTTGACCACTTCTACTCGACCATCTGCCAGAATGATGCAGGATTTCCAGGATTCCTTCAAAAGCCGGTGTGCTGTGAATGCCTGCGGGACACGCCCTGGATTAGGTTAAGTCGCGCGTGTGACGTCAGAGCTTCTTGTCTGTATTATCATCGGGTCCTGTTCTCATGCTCACCGTGTCTGTTCAGACGTCTATCCGCGCTTTAATTGAATTTAACCAGCCATGGCAACCGACTCTGTCACAAAGAGATCAGCAGGAAGTCCGTTTCTAACGTTCTGCTCTCATTAGCTTTAACGGTGCTGTAGGTTATTTTACTTTATTCCTTACTTGTGTAAAAATGCATGGACACATACAACCCATGTTTGTGTCATTCTGCAAACATCCCAATTCAAACTCTATCATTAGCTTGGTGAATCTCGCCTAATGCACCTTTAAACGCAGGACAAAATGTTTTATACACTGTAGCTGTAGTGTTTAAACGATCGGACGGATGGACGGGGTTTAAGCTTTAAAGCGGACGCTGACTCGAGGAAACTGTTGTGATCCCAAGCACATGGCCTTATCTGGAGCGCCAGACCTCTCTGACCCCCTCAGGGTGTGTGTGTGTGTGTGTGGGCATAGAGGGCTTTGCTCTCATTTTACACGCACATGTGTACACAGCAAAGTGCATTGACCTCCTTCTGTGTGTGTGTGTGTGTGTGTGTGTGTGTGTGTGTGTGTGTGTTCCCTGTGCATGAAGCTAAAGTAATTCTCACAGACGGATGAGCCCTGCCCGATTCTGTGCCATTCTCTACAGCGCTGGTTACTGGCACAAAAATATTGGCACCCTTGATTAATTGGCCCTGCGTGACCTCTGTGCAATCCGTATAATTTTCTAAACTACTGGCCACGCCTACAAAGTAACATTTGGAGATAATTACAGCCCTGGCCTGGTTCACTGAGTGTTGGAGGGTGATAAGTGATGACACCGACACGGCGATGAGGTCAGCTAGTGTCGTTCTCATGGAGGATATAAACGACTTGGTATTTTCTACACTGACTATCAAACAGAAAAATAGAAGAAGAAAAAAAACTGATTTAGTTATGAATCGTGATTGTTTTGTGTGGGTTTTTTTTTTTCATGTATCGCCATGAAAACTATCTTTTTAAACAATTTTTACATTTATAATAGAGATGAAGTGATCGATGGTCCAGTGACCAGAATTGTTCATCAGTTTGATCAGCCCGAAGCGTGTCTCTCTCTCTCTCTCTCTCTCTTTCTCTCTCGTTACCTGAGAGCACACATCAGGGTTCAGCTTGGTTCTAATAAACACCAAAGTGTGAAGTGGATGACTCGCGCAGGGTGATGTAGCAATAACGCGAAGCCCCGATCGCGCTCTTCATTTCTGCGTGCTATTCATCTGTGTCCGTTTTCATGATGTTGGAGGAGCAGTGGAGGGAAATCTAATCAGTTACAAATTAATCTGATCATATCTGCAGTGCAGGCACCAGAGAGAGAGAGAGAGGGAGAGAGAGATGGAGATGAGTTCTCTCTGTTCAGCTCACTTAATTTGTCAGAACTGATGGAATATAAAAAGGATTTCTGATCAAACCGATGATGGCGAGCTGACGGAGAGGTGAAAGCGGATAGCCGGTGCTGTACGTGCGGGTAAACAGACGTGGTGTCTAGACGGAGGAGGAGAATATTTCTCTCCAGCTGTCAAGTCACGCTTGATCAGTCAGCCTCGATCATCCCAGCAGGCACAGCGAACAAACGTCAAGACTAACAAACAAACAGCGTGAACCCTCAAACAGGAAACCTCAGACGTATAATAAAGTGTGTTTTTATAGTCCGCTGAGGCTTTTATAGATCTATTTGTTGTTGCTGTTGTTCGACAGTTCTCACAATGAAAACCCACTTAAATATATATTTCTTTATATTTCCGAATGCTTTCTTCGCCTACATAATATAGCATTTATATCATGTTTGTCTAATAACAAGGACGGTCGGTTTTATTAGATTATCATCTCCAGCCCTAAAAATAAATAAATAAATAAATAAAACAGAAATCCCTCCGTGGTCACCTACACGCTTTAGATCATGTTTACTGATATCGATCTGGTAAACAGTTTGGCGGTGTGAGCGCTGGAGAAACGGGAATTTATGGAAACAGCTGTCTTTGTGCTCTCTCTCTCTCACACACACATTTCTCCAGTTGCAGGGTTTTGTAGAGTGTATTTAGGTAGCGTTATTAACCCCATAAACTTGGTCATTTATTATGAAATCGATCATGTCCAGCGCTCTATTCGCTCTACATCTCCTCTCTAAGCTCTCATAGTGTATGGATTTTACTTCTTAGATGCAGTTTTTCTCCATTACATGAAGCTCAAAGTGTTTTAGTGGTCAGGAGGAGCGTTCAAGCAGATCAGAGAAAAGAGAGTTGGAGGGAAAGATCTGACCTGAAACATGAAACATGGCAGCCTAAAAAAAATAAATAAAAGACGTACCGAGAGGGACAGACGAGATCTGCGTGTACAGATCCAGCATGCGGTTGCCGTCGGCGTCCACCAGATAGTTTCCTCGACTCTCCTCGTAGTTACAGAAGAAATTAACTGCGCCCACGTTCTGTGAAAATGAAAGACAAAACAACACAACTCACATTAGACTCGACTGATTTGTACCGTGCCGAGGAAGAATCCGCCCCCCCCGGCACGGCATTATTTTTTTTTTTGCTCTCTGTACTCGGTTACACTTGCGTATTCACGTTCTCATACACACAGGTAGCAGTTTGAACATACCCGGTTTAAAAGCCGCCGTTAAACACAACTGGAAATTTTTCTTTGCACTTTGCCTAATATGACTAATATTCTAGAGAAAATGTCACGAGTAGAGTTCTTGTGTGCTTTCCTACTGTATCCGCTCCGACCTTGGGGGTCAAGTGTTCTCGGGAACGATCCTGGGGCCTTTTTTTCTCTTTAAAAAGTGTCTTGAGTGACTGCGGATCTCGTTCGCTATGAAGTCAGTGAGCTCTCTGTGTGGAGATTTCTCCAGGGTCTGTGCGGAGGCTTTTAACGCATCTGCTGCGTCGACGTTCCTATAAACTCGGGAGGATGTTTAAAAAGGACAGTGGAGCCAAACGGGGATCATTTCCATATACCGGACAGCACTCGCTCAAATTGATTATACAATCGCCTAATGAGGACACAGAGATCAAGAGCTGAGTTTAATACTTATTCATAGTTTATACTCAAACACTCTTAACATTAGATTCAAATTGCTTCCTGTTTACACTTTCTGCTGCCAAGAGAATTATTTTTCACAGACTTTATTACATGTTGAAACCTGGCATGTTTTGGCAAACTGTTTTCCTGTTAGCGCAGATTTATATTTTGAGCAAAATTCTAATAAATATCACAATCATTACTGAAACATCAACAGTGTTCTGGATCTCAATTGAAGCGATACAGAACATCCGAGATGATGTTATTTATGATTTGACTTCACTAAAGTTTGGCTTAAACTCATTTAATTCAACTGGCGAATCAAACAGGCGAATACACGCAAGAGCTCCGAATTAAATGTAATAAATCTACAATATTTACTTGGATAGCGCGTTGGCATTTTCACCACCGTAACAGAACGAACCTCAGACGCCATACACAACTCTAAACCCGGCTTTATAAATCTCGGATATAAAATATGGACACAAAATATTTCTTGTAGATAACACGTCTCTCCCTTTAAAAAAATTTTTTTTTTACGATTTTATAATGTCCTACAACTGACAGGATAATTTCACATATTTTATCTGTTTTTGGTTACAGTTATAGGTGCGTCTGATAAAAATAAATAAAAATCCTTTCTTTCCTGACACACCTTTCTTCATTTTATTTTTTAAAGACAAAAACAATCAGTAAACAAATGAGATACACATCCCTGTGCATGCTCTATCACTATTATAGAAACGATAACGTAATAGAACAGACGCTTTAATGAAATAAATAAACTGATTAAATCAGAAGCAACACGAGACAGGTGAAATAAAGTCAGGTCTTGCGATTTGGTTTGCACATTGTCCAAACAAAACAATCAAAAAAACAAAACAAAACAATAAAAAACAGGCTTTAGTCCTGAGGAGGCGGAAAAAAGAAAAGTTTACTTTCTCGTAAACTGTAAAGTGTCTCAATAAACGGTAAAGTTGAATTTTATATTGGAAATATAATCGCCTGTCACAGAGTAATAACGTCTGTTATAGCAGTGATGTAATAAACATAATCATGTTACACTTAGGCTTTTAAAAGAACAAGCTGAATCAGGCCTGTGTCGCAACATGTCCTTATCCCAGACTCACACCAGTTTGAACCAGTCACACACACACACACACACACACACACAGTAGTGTACAAAGGCTGCTTCTTTGTGCTCCCTTTCTCTCCGCTTCCTGCTGGCTTTAACATGCGGTCACTCATAGTTCAGAGCCTCACAGACTCTACTGAGGGTTTGATACAGAAACGAGCTGCTCACCAGATAACGTCACGCCTGACTCTCAGCTCCAACACAAAGCTGGATTTTTCTTGTCAGGGTGAGAAAAAACAAAACAGACTTACAGAGGCCCCACACACACACACACACACACACACACACACACAGTGATAAACTCAGCCTAGAGTAACCGGGTGAATATTACACTCCTTTAGCAGAGAAAGCAGAGTGTGAACCCAATTTCTGATGAGCTCACGACGTCCGGACACACACACACAAACACGCTGACTTTAATGCTGCTCTGTGAACCTTACGCAACAACAACAGCGTGCATAATTTATCTTTTTTTCTTGGGGGGGGGCAGAGTGAAGCACTGACCTGAATTTCTCCCAGCTGTCGTGTCAGCTCCTGTTCAGAAAGAAAAAACAAGGACGAAAAACACAATCGGGTTTTGAGCAATGCAGTGCGACAATAAATGCAGGAATTTAAAATGCTGTGTAAATATTTCCTTTACCAGAGTGACCAGAAGTACAAAACAAACAAACAAACAAACAACAAACAACAAAACGAGGAATCGGACCTTAGACCTCGGCCCTGGAACGGGAGTCTTCATGGACGGAGCGTCGTATTCGAACTCGGATACGGGCTTCGTTGCTGTCTGACTGACATACCTGCAGCCTGAATGGGGGTGGGGATAAAAAAAAAAACGAATGAAAGAATGAAAATCAAAACAGAACATACTTTTATAAAAATCAGATTAGAAAAAAATAGATTTGAATTTCTTATACAGTTAATTTCTTTTTCGAAAGAAGTTGTTGAACTAAATTTATACACATTTATTATTTTTTTTAATTCAATTAAATTTAATTATCTACTTCTCTAATTATTTTACAGTCTAGTGCCCTTAGACCGAGAGGTCACTGCAGTTTAACGTTGTGGGCGTGGTCTCTTCTAGGATAACCCCGCCCTCTTTTCCTCATCCACAGAACACCAGGGTTTGGACTGAATGGTTTAATGAGACTGAAAATCCCATGTTCTGACTGGTCGACTTTCTCTTTCAACCAGATTAAACACCTAAGAAAGATTTTTTTTAGTTGCAGCAGCACTCGTTCATGTTCTTTAATTTAATTTATCCACGGTTCAGACTCTCGGTGTGAAAAGTGCTTGCTTGTTAAACCACCATCTCCTTTAATTACACTACCGTAACCTTAACAGTCAATCCGGCCCATAAACGGTGTGTTCGAGGGAAAGTATATGATTTTATGAGATGTGCTTTTACGACTGCTTTTATCTCTCTGATACGGTCTGTCGGTTTTACCTGGAGCCGCGAGGCGCAGGTTCTGCTGCAGGGTGAGAGACAGGTGACGGCTGAGGAACGCCATGGAGAGCTCTTAGGAGATGAAAGAGACAAAGAGGGAGAGACAGACAGGAGATCAAGCACCTGCCTTTCACAACACCTGTGGAAAGAAAAAAAAAGTGCACAAATTAAAACCTCTTTATAACTGTATTATTACTCTTTTTTTCCCTTGCAAACTGAATGAGAACTCTGCTCCAGTAAAAGAAACAAATGTTTAAAATTATTTATAGAAAATGAGCGCATGTTGGGATTCATCCACCTTAAAAACCGAATCCAGTGCTTATAGACGCTGCAGTTTCTCTGCTGAATCGATAACGCAGCCGTCGGCGGTGAGTGCGTTCGGGAAAAACATGTCAGTGAAGCCTTGATTTATTAGCAAGTTTTCAACACAGACGGCTTTTAGAGAAACTCTTAAGGATCAATATCTAATCACATTCAGGTCATTATCTTTTTGGACTGTCAGGGATTAGGAATCATGACCAACAAAATCAATCACCTGTCTGTAGTCTTAGCCTTGTGCACCATACAGACCTCACTCACGCAGTTTGTTCTATACGTGTGCAACAAAGTCGCCATTTTCAGAAAGGTCAAATTACTGGGCTGCCTCAATCATTTTATTATTAATATCTGGAAGGACACTTTAGGAAGGATAGTGCTGAACCGTCTGAAACATGGTCGGGACAAAGTCATAACCAGAGATCACTTAAACACTTGGTGAAGGAGGCAAGGTAGAAAAAAAAGGACACAAAATCTGAGCTGTGTGTAACATTAAATTAAGAGCACTTCCATACACACACCTATATATCACTCTATATCTACTATATCACACTGTATCACACTATAGTATATCACTCTATATCATACTATACTATATAAAACTATGCTATATCATGCTGCATTAGACTACATCAAAATATATCACTCTGTACCACACTAAATTACTTTATATCACTCTATAATATATCACACTATACCATATCACTCTATATTACACTATACTTTATACCACATATCACACTATATCACACTATAATATATGACGCTATTTAACTCTATACCATATCACTTTATATAACCTTTTTATCTCTCTAAACTTTATCGCTCTATATCCACACACACACACCTATTGGGACTAAACAGCTGTGTGTGTTCACTTGTTAGTGAGACTCATCAGACAAAAAGACCAAAAAATTGGACTTTGGAGCAATGAAAAAAGGTCATGTGGTCTGATGAGTCCAGACAGAACGCTATGTGGTAATGAAATGAAGTCAGCTGACGACCTGAATGTACTGAATGACCAGGTTGGACTCCACTTCTTCTTCCCTGATGACACGAGTAATACTGTATATGTGAAAGAGTGAATCTGGGAGCATGAGGAATCATTTTCACACATGAACTGGACACCACATCACAAATAAATCGGTGACCCTGAATACAGGATGAAGCGGTATAGAAGATGAGTGAGAGTGAGTGAGTGAATAATCAAAGCCACTGTACTGCTCAAGTCTTGAGCCACACTCATCATTGTGCTTCCAAAGAACCAGACTCACTCACTCACTCACACACTCACTCACTCATCTTCTATACCGCTTCATCCTGTATTCAGGGTCGCGGGGGCCTGGAGCCTATCCCAGGAGGCCTAGGGCACCCCTGGACAGGGTGCCAATCCATCGCAGGGCACACACACACACACACTCACACACTTGATCACACACTACGGGCAATTTGGGAACGCCAATTAGCCTAACCTGCATATCTTTGGACTGTGGGAGGAAACCGGAGT
>JAQMYG010000008.1:25215766-25230540 GCA_030014215.1 Clariallabes teugelsi | reverse complement strand
GCACGGGGAGAACATGCAAACTCCATGCACACAGAGACGGGAATCGAGCCTGGCCGGGAATCGAACCCGGACCCTGATGGTGCAAGGCGACAGTACTAACAAGAACCAGATTGTCTTCCTATGAATCATTTAAGTATCTAACTTCAGGCATGAACCAGTGAGAAACAAGCGCAGCTGATGACAGATGATCAGGCTGATCAGATTAATATACTGCTGATGCTGAATGCTGAGTGGTTGGAACAGACGAGAGGGGAGATGAGGTCGCTGCTGAGGCTTTTAAATAAACAACCAATTTTAAAAATCTTTAATTAAACCTATATCATTTCATTTCATTTAATTTAATACAAATAAATGAACTATTGCACTGTACTGAATGTTGTGCATATTGAATTTGCACCAGTCAGCTATGAGCTACTTTTAGCCTTGTTTTTTTTTTTTTCCCTGAATGCAGATCTATTATTGGAAAGCAGCAGGTCGTTGCTGAGGCTTCACTTCTCTGACTAATGCTGAAGCTCCTTGGTTGCTGTTAAATCTCGCGACGTGAGCGCGCACCCACCCAGAGCCGTCTGGCTTAAACGGGACTGGCTCAGCATTGGCCTCATGATGAGGGAATTCCTGATTCCTGCCTCGTCTACCATATGCTCAGACCCGGCTCTGTGTTTTTTGTGCTCAGGATAAAGAGTGCCTTTAAGACCGGCACTTTAAGCACTTTGCATGGCTTTTTGTGAAGACTTAATGGGGCATGATTGATTCATTTTCTGCTTCTTTATATAACATGAATTACAGCAAATACATTACGCTCTAAGAGCTAGCCTTTTGAGTGAAAAACTTCTGGCTCACTCATTTTGGTGCTAGGATTTCTGTGAATAGAAATACAGACAGGCGTTTTGAATCCTACACCTGTCACTGTCCTCCTTCAGCTCCACATTGGGGCAGAAACCGTCACATAACAGCGCCGGGTGGCTCGTGCAGGAAATTTCTAGACGCCTGGTTTCGACACGTGGCTCAGCGGAGGGATCGAGCGGCCGAACTGGTCTGTGAGCGGCAGACCTGAGGGACCGCAGCGATCCACGCAGTCATGGTGCGACTGGAAAAACATGAAAATCAGTGAGGATTAGGGGTGTGTCTGCAGTTATTTATAGCATGTTGTAATTCACTACAGAAATGCAAGAAATGCTTCAGGGACACATGAGTTCAGTGGTTAAGCAAAGCATCTGAGCATCATTTACTGTACCTGTCTACACACGATGAGCGATATTTAAAATATGATACGATGAGAAACCGGCTCGAATAGCGCCTCGAAATAATCATAAGCCGCATTTGGTTCATGTTTACTGTTTGACATATTAGAAATTTGTCTGAGCTTGTCGTATGAAATATGTAGAGAGCAAGAGGCTTGGAAAGAACTGGAAGTGAACATAAAAATGCTGGACAGGCCACGCCCACAAGTGACAAAATACAAGACTAATGTTAGGACCTGAACACTTGACTGCAGTACTACAGACTTTTGATGTACAGTAAGTTTAAGTGTAAATCCGGCTGTGTTCCTGATTGCACGCAGCCGAGTTAGGGTGCACGCTTCATGTCCAGTCTGGCTCATTATTCTGCAGTGCATCAGGGAACCACCGCTTCATGCCGCATTGCAATTTAAAAAAACACACAACTCAGGCCTTCGTGATTACTAATAGCTCATTTTCTAAACGGCGCACTGAGGAAGCTGGCACAGCCGGAGACGGCGCTCCATGTGAGTAGTCAAAGGCAACAGCAACTACTCGAGCATTCTCAACCCCCCTCCCACCAACCCCTTCATCCTCGGCGTAGCCATTACCCAGGACCATTAAGATGCTAATCACTGCTGTATTACACAACCTCGGCTCGCAGGCTTGTCGGAAATGGAGCAAAGAGACAGCGTGACTTTAAAACACCTGCATAACCGAACAAACATTCCTGTTAAACGAAGATTAGGAAGCGTTATTATTGTGAGCACTGTGGTGGAGTGGAGCTTTTATAGTGTGTACGCACCGGGGCCGTGTGCTCTTTCCTCTCACAGAGGAGCTCAGGATTTTTCTCAATGTTCATGGGAGTAATTAGAGATCGAGCAGAGAAGGGTTCTGGAAAGTTTTCTTTTTTAATTCTGGCGCAAATGTTTTTAAACCAAAGAAAATAATAGAAAAGAAACATATTTCCTGAAAACAATGTATTGCCTAATCTACAGTTTTAATTGATTATAAGAGTGGGAACGATTTCACAATTTCTCCGAACAACAACACCACGTAAGCGTGCACCAACCTGAACACCGGCCTGAACGGATCCATTTCTTTAAACAATCAACTTTTTCAGATGCTTGTGTATGAGAAAGCTCACAGGTACAGGCACTGGCCTTGAGTTGAGGTTTGTTCGTTAACGTTATCGCTGAGAATTTTCTGTCAAAAGTGTGTTTTCTGTCCAAAGTCACAAAGTCAATCACAGGGGAAAAAAAGCGTGCAACATCAACATAAAAAGCAACAACTGCACTCTCACTTCCCAAATACAAACAACTTGTTTTACATTCAAATATCTGACCCAGAGATCACCAGGATTTCCTTAAGCTTGAAAACACTTCCTGGATCATACAGCACTCTGGGAAAGTTTCTTCTTCGTCTTGTATTGCTGAGTTACACTTCGATCTGATTGAGATTAAATACCAAAACTTCAAGCATCACGTTATTTTGTTTTCAAATACTCTAAACATGAGCAATAGTAGACAAAAAATAAAAATAAATATAAGGGGCTCGAGATCTAAAGATTTTTGGAACGAAGAACACTCTTAGATAGAATACCTGTTCATATGACTTAACGTTACCTCTTAGTTGCCATGGAAACCACACCTGAGAGAACCCTAAACTTTAGACGTATGAAACATAAACTCACCCTTGCTTTGACTTAAATTGAAAATTAAAAAATGTGATAAATTCCTACTCAAAAAAAAAAAAAAAAACTAAACTAAAAAAAGAGACAGCACTGACCTTAAACCTCTGATCTGGTGCTCAGAACGATGGACGCATCCTTAACGGGACATGCACAGTACAAGCCTTGTGCAAAATGATGAACTCTGTTCAAAGTCCCAGCTGAGTTAATATGTAACTGAGACAGACTGTAGACTGAGACAGAACTCTTCGACACGCTTTGCGATTTAGTGTGCGTCTAGTGCTCAGGAGGAAGAACCTTCAACCGCTTATCTAATGAACAGTATAATTACTGACTTGATCTAAAATTATTCAGGCATTATTTATTTCCCTTCCAAACAGCCCCGTGTATGTCACGCTTGTTACTGAAAACAGGAAGTGAAGCAGGATCTCAGCAATATCTTCAAGTACCGCCCTCAGCACTTCTCCTTTTGGATTATACCTACAACCTCTCGATGAACTTTCTGAGCTCATGTGGTAAACACACAGCTGTGAACAATCAATCAGAGACTCTGAAGCTGTTTTGGGAAGTTGTAAAAAGCAGACCGAACGCGCTGACTCTTGTCCATGTGCAAAACTATGAAGCAGATGTAATGCAAACACAAAGTGTGTAATATCCATAACAAGACATACTGTAAATTATGCATGCGTTGTAATATCTGTCTATGGAAACTCGACCATTTCAAACCGACAGATCTTGTGTTAACAAAAACAGTTTTGCATGGCAAATATTTATGGCTTCTTTTATTTGACTGCCTGCTCACAGCAGTGGCGATTAGGTTACGTTCAAGTAAATACCTGTACTGATTTAAAGGTAAAAGCACTGCTGTGTTTACTGTTTGCGCTGTGAGCCACCATGTTGATTTGAAGATACTTGCTGGACTCTGAGCTAAGGAGCCAGATCCTGGTTCTCAAAGTTTCTGTTTGGAGGTCAAGAAATTATGACCTTTAGTGGATGCGAGTGGAATCCTTGTTATTGGTGCAAGAGGAAGCGATGCTGTAAGCTCTGTCTCATCCATGATTGGAGAGATCTTGATAACAGGGTCGAAATGGAAAAACTGAGCATTTATCAAGTTCATCCTACATCCTTCCCACTGTGGGAACTCCATTAACGGACCAAAGGTGAAGTTGGCAGTCAGAGCGCTATACAATTCTACCTTATTGTGCTACACTTGTAGTACACCAATGAAGTCCTTAGGAGGTGTTAGTCACGCCTGTAACACGTCCTTATTAAGTTCTTCCTGTGTCTTGCTCCAACCATGTCCTCACCAGCCCAAAAAAAAAGCATGGCAGCTCCACGTCAAGGGAGACCTCACAAAAAGTTCCTTTTTCTTCTTTGTTGTTTAACACTGGCTGGAATCCTGTAGGTCGGTTACATGGCCACCAACTGTAGCTCTCGTTCGCCCTCATCTTCCTGGCCTCTTACAGACTAGCGTTCCCTAAAACATCTAATGCTTATCTGTCATTTAAAGCTGACTTTCCAGTCCAGTTTTTCTATTAAAAAAAAAAAAAAAAATGCTTCTGAACCCTGTTTTGGGGCTAAACGGTTAAAGCAAAAAATAATCTGATGAGCTTTAACGTAATCAGTGATTTGAAGCCCACGTACATTTCTGTACGGCAGAACTCTCTGTCCAACTTATTAATACAAAGAAATACATTGTTGTAAATCTCACTCCTTGTTTACACTAAGTTGTACTTCTTTCCACGTCAGACAAACACACTCCCTGTTTGGGAATCGGAGAGAGAATCACAGACGAGAAATAAAAAAAAAGCAGATCAGATAATGATAGAGTCTTGTCTTGTCTTAAAATGACTCTACTCAGCACTGTTATTTCAGCCAAAGTGAAAATATGGACTAATTCCAGTATAAATATTCAATTTAGCTTTTCTAATTAATATCTATTGGTGCAGGTGTTTGTTTACATTGACCAAGTAGCACATTAATAGCTTTCTTAAAAGTAGATTATTAATTCCACAACATAACAGTTCATAACTTTACGTTTACTCAACATTTTAATTTCACTTATGGTGCAGGTTAAACTTCAGGCAGAGATCTGCAAAAGTTTCATTAAATTGAAGACAGTGGATTTAAGACACGCCCACAGTTTGACACATGCTCAGTACGCTGTCAAAACTTGCGGTTTATAATCTGGCACATAACTGCTCATAACTTCACTTCTACTAAACATTTAGATTTTATTTACTGTGCAGGTTTTACTTCAGGCAAATATCTAAGTACAGTACTGCCAAAGTTTTATATGTCTGTCAGGTTTTGCGTGATGCTGTGACAAACTCTGGCTTGACGTACAGTACTTTTCCTGAGGCTGGTTTCAGATCCTCCGATGTATGAAATGTAAAGATATCATTAAAGGTGCGAGTTCTGACCAATTTATAGACTTTTATTTATATAAATAGCTCCGCCCATTTTCACGAAGCTCCGCCCCTAATACATACAGTGGCCAAACCAAACACTGTTCATTTTCAATGCATCTTTTCTCTGTAACTTAACACACTTTTACTTTGTTATCTGTAAAATTAAGGATTACAACATTCTCCTGATGTTACCTTTAAACATGATGAGCATCTCTCCATCTCTCTCTCTCTCTCTCTAGACGCTTCCCTTTCACTCTTTCCCTCTTTAACTCAGTGATAATAAGCGGTCATAGACATCACATACGACATGAATATCCTGTCCACTCATGAATGAATGAACGACTTGCTATTCGTCTTCTTTAATGATTAATGATCAGAGTTATGTAAGCTTTCAAACAGACTGAGCACATGAACGGGATCCGGTTCCGACCGGTTACATCCTGTCAGTTCGCAGCTTTTCTAAAATAAACCTCTAGAATGCTAGCTGGCTAGCTCCAAAAATAAAAGATAAAATGATGTAAAAACGAGCGGTTCTGACGGGTTTGACTAAGAGACACCCTTTTGAAACTGCTCAGAAAAACGAGTATAATCGGAATTATTTAGTTTTTACACGCAAAAACAACAATAATAATGAAACAGTAATAAAATTAATATCGAAAAACACTGAGGCGTTTAGCGTTGACGAGAAACCAGAAGCAGCGCGTGCGGTGCGGTGCGACGCGCCGCGCGTGCACAATTTATGTACAGTGCGTCCAGCGCGAGCGCTGAAATCATAATGATGGAGAACAGCTGTAGCGAAAAGGAAGAGGGGTGAGGGAAGGCGAAAACAAACAAACAAACGATCTCACCTGGGACTGCTGTCACGTTTAGCTGAAGTTGAGGGGGGGGGGAGACAAAGAAAATAAAGAAATTGAGGCTGTGCAGATATAAACAGCGGAGCTCGGATTTCCGCACGTCGCTAGGAGACTGTCCTCTGCACGAGAGGCGGGGTCGTCATGGACCAGTTGATACTCGCCAGCCAATCAGAAAGCGAGCTACCCCGCGCCGTTGGCCAATAGGACATTCATCCATACTGGTTCCCGCCCACAACAGGATAAATTCGTGGAAAAGCGAGAGAGCTCGTGCTTCCTTCACTCTCTCCCTGTTTGCCGCCTGAAAGATTTTTTTTTGTCTTTAGCTAGTTAGCTAGCATGTTTACTCACACTTGTTTAGTTAAAAAGAAGCACAAACTATCTTAACCGACGATCACTAGATATGTTTTGTGAAAAACCTAAGTAATAAATAAAATAAAGGTTTTTATAAATAAGTTTTCTCTGCTTTTGTGCGATATCAGAATCCAAACATTATGGCGGCCTAGCTACTTCTGTCTTACATTATACATACAATTTGTTCTCACAATAGTTTGTGATTGTACCACAAAATTGTTGAATTCTCAGCTCAGATTCGTCTGAAAATGTTAAAACTTTTTTGGTTTTGAATGTTATGTAACAATAAAAAGTCAGCTGTTGACCTGAATGTACTGAATGATCCACGGTATCTGTGGAGTTTTTCTTCCCGGATGGCATGG
Source organism: Clariallabes teugelsi (assembly GCA_030014215.1). Taxonomy (NCBI): domain Eukaryota; kingdom Metazoa; phylum Chordata; class Actinopteri; order Siluriformes; family Clariidae; genus Clariallabes; species Clariallabes teugelsi. The sequence goes on along the minus strand of JAQMYG010000008.1, from coordinate 25,223,655 downwards.
CCATGTTCCAGGACTCCAGGAGTGGTGGGTACCTGGAGCCTACCCCAGGAGACTTTAGGGCACGAGGCAGGGTACACTCTGGATGGGGTGCCAATCCATCACAGGGCACGCTCACACACTGGGAACGCCAAATACCCTAACCTGCAAGTCTTTGGACTGTGGGAGGAAACCCACCAAACACAGGGAGAACATGAAAACCCCACACACACGTAAACATTCACCCATTAAAATAACTATACATTTGTTTAATTTTATCAACACTTATAAGTCGTTTCGATTTCGGTCCTCTCTTGTTTTTCTGAATTTCACTGAATTTAGGTTCTTTGATGTTGAGTGTCTAAAACATAACATTTCAGAAACAGAATACTTGTTTGTATGTTCAATCAAACTGTGAATGGTTACTGAAATGAGTCGCCTCACATAAGTGACTCATGTATAAGCATGTGAGCTGGTGTCCAGAAAGAAAAACAAAAAAGAAAGAAAGAATGATATGCTTTTTCTAACAGTGTGTCATTTTCAATGGACTTGGTTGTTTGAACTTTGAGAGTAGACTTACACAACACTGCTTACACATACAAATATTGCCATCTCAGGACCAGAATCAGCGGTGCACGTTCACCTGAAGGGGCAAAGGACATACACACACGTTTGAGAGTGAGACTGTCCAAATCTTGGACAGAGAGGATAGATGGTTCGAGAGAAGCGTAAAAGAGGCCATCTATGTGCAAAATCTGTCTCTCAACAAAGGTGGAGGTCACAGACACAACCCAGGTCATATTTCTCTTCCATCATCAAGAAGATCAAGACCTCATCAAAGGTCCACCAGGAAAGCCACACGTCAGGACTCTCCAGAACACTTTCCCCCCTATTCTCTCTGGTCATTACACATTAACGACTAATCTCCCTCTTCTATTACTGGTTCATCTTAACAACTCTAACAGGGGAGGGCCCTTGAACCTGAAGAGTACTAACATGTGGAACTTATCAACCTCGCTCAGACTGAGTAGTGTTTCTACCGAACAAGAAAGAACATTATTCAGAGTGGGTGCGTCTCCAATACACCGGTAAACAATATAGTTACTAATTACTAATTAATTAATATTTCATTACTAATCATGAAATATTGTACTATATGAACCATTTGACAGGAAACAATGAGGAATCAACTACTGCTGGTGAGGTGAGTCAAATGATCTGACTCACTAAAGAATCCTTCTCTACTTAAACTTAATGTTGAACTAGCGCGCCCTCTAGTGTGCACCATAAAAAGCAGCACATTTTATAAGACATTGTCCTTAATATTATATCAATGACTGATAATTTAAACTCCACACCAGCTTTTAAAAATCAGACATTTCTTTGTTTTACTTTTAGGCATGTTTAAAGATGGGTAAAGTCCATTAAAAAAAGTAATAAATAATACTTTTTTTTAATGTCTGTGTTTGTATTTTAACTTCACTTCTTTCTTTTTCATCTTTTTTATTTAAATTTTATTTTATTGCTAAACATATTTTTGAACAAAATATGATATAGAAATAAATTTATTGCAGCACTCATTCATAATCTCAGCAAACACACAAAAACCCACAATAATTGGAAATCCTTAACATGCAACCCCAACAATCTGGATACAAACCAGATACAAACCAGGAGCTAAAAACAAACTAAAAGTCAATTCTCACTTCATCAGCACCACCACACCTTAAATAATAAAACCTTTCAACTTATTACTTAAAATAGGATTCACATTCATGGTATTTGATATTTGCACACTTCCAACTGCATAAAGTAAAGCTGAGCATCAAGTCTTGAGTCCAGATTCTGGATTAGTCTTTAATGTTGCATTGCTTTCACCAGAACTTGAGGATGTTGAGCTGGATGGACGACAGACAGAGACTTTCCACAGCTCCTGTAAAGTGATAAAAACAAATTAAACAATATAATATGCGCATCAGGTTAGATTGGTAAAGTAAGGAGGTGATGTAATGAAAACACTGCACTGTGATTCTGCAAGGAATCTTCTACATCATCATAATAATAATAATAATAATAATGTTTAGTGTTAATAAATGTTTCATAAAATTATATTCCTTATATTAATAAACATTTTTATTGAAATGCTGCTGGGAAAATATAGACCTAAAAATTATAGATGAAAAAATATTATTTCTTACATAAATGGAAAATTATTAGAAGTTTTTTTTTTACAGGTTCTTTTTCCTAAAGACTTATTGGTTATTAATAAGTCTTAATGTCCTTTTTTTTCTAGACACTGTTATTTCACAGTAAGGTCGTCTTCATCAGGTCTTCTATTTACGTTTAGAACAGAGAGAGAGAGAGAGAGAGAAAGGGAGAAAGAATCGTACTTTTAAAAGTAATCATGAGAATCATTTAAACTGCAGTTCTGTACATTTGTATTCTACGAAGCTGTAATCTTTGAGCTCTGCTTTCCCTGTACTTTTCTATTTATATTGCAGAGAAACAGGGCATGGAGTGCGAGAGCGAGAGAGAGAGAGAGAGAGAGAGAGACAGGGGGAGAGAAATTACAATTAATTAAAAAATATAGTCCATAGGGTGCCAATAATTTTGAAAATGCTACAAAAGCAGTCATTAGATTTTTTTGGAACAGGGACAAGTGTTCTAATGTGTGTGGGAAAGAATTTTAATCCATGCATTAACCATAATTTTCATGGGTGCCAATAATTCCACAATTATTGGCCCCCTTTATAAAATCAGCAAAAATAGTCTAATAGTGCAAATGTTCAACCTCAGACACATGTAAAGAGGGGTGCTTTAACACAAATTCATGTTTCACGTTCAACATTGGGGTTAAATGTGATGTTAATTTTTGTCTACATGCAAGCACAGACACGTTTCTACTCAGGTTAATGAAGCTCAGGGAAAAGTGAACGGAACGCACCAGTTGCTTCACTCGTTCGTACTGGAAGAACTGAGGGAAGGAGCAGGACACCGGCGACACCGTGAACCTCGTTTCCTTCTCTCTCGGCTCGGCTAGTTGCTCCAGGCAGCGGCGAAAATGATCGTACGCCTCGCAGGACACGTCCATGTGGCGCAGTGTGAAGTTCAGCCTGAGGGAACATCACAGACACGAACCAGCGGGAGGGCACACCGTCATCATTATCTCATTACACAGGTCAGGACAGAGTGTCCCAGTCACACCGATTCACACCTCCGGGACTCGAGGTCACATGACGCAGATGTCCGTCGTGGAAATCACACACCAGGTTTCAATGCTGTTTCAAATGTATCTTTCTTTTTGAAATTTTCCACCAATGAATACGAGATATCACAGATGTTCAGCGTTTATTTAACATTTATGCAAAGACGCAAGAGAATCAGCACTTCATAAGGTTTTACAAACACAAGCAATTTACACTTTGCCGTTTTTTTTAACCTTTTAACATCTGTTTTAATTAGCATTTTTGTTATTTCCTCGGGATAACTACAATGTTTATTTAGTTTTGTTTAACATATCCCAATCTATGTCTCTTCCAAATGGTTGAGATGTCTCTTGATGGTAAAAGTATTAATATATTTCAAAGCAGAAATGTTTTTGTCCACCAGATTCACTTTATTTCTTGTGATGTGCTAGCAAAGTAACTGAAAAGGCTTGATATTTAAATATTTTTTAAGCATAGCTCAACCGAGTGGTAGAGATGGCTCAAACAGCCTACTGTTCAAAATGTGCTCTACCAAAAAGTTGAGCAGAGTTTTATAGGGTTAAGGTGAAAGCTGCGTTTTGCTTATTCACTTAAGAAAGAAAGAGAGCGAATAAAGAGCGGTTGGTGAGGCAACGACTGTAACATGAAACTTGTTTCTCATAAAATGAGATGCAACTATTAATAGATAAAAAGTATAATGTGATATTCTTAAATAAATTGTTGATGGATTTCTGCGGCACACCCTAAGCAATATCACACAAGAGGAAATGCTGATGTACTGAATATCAGCACAGCTGTGATGCCGTTACAGGCACCAGATACTGAAGACATCACAGCCGTGCTGATAACCAGCACAACAGAATGACCTCGAGTGTGATATCACTTTTATACAACTGTTTAACAAACACCATTTATTATCAACAGATTATGATTTGTTTTGTATTTAACCAGTTATTTTGCTACTGTACTACTGTAACTAACCGCGACTGTTTAATCATTTCTTATTACCTTTTCTCTATGCTGATGTAGGCGGTGCTGGAGTGACGCAGGTTACTGGAAATGCGATACAGAGTCCGAAACAGGGCGTCGGTGAGCTCGTCATCATAGCAGACTTAAAATGAAAAAAAGCACACATTTAAACACACTCAGACAGACTTTATACTAAATAATAAAGTGAAACAAGTTGTGGTGTAATGAGACAAAATTCAAATCTGCTAATAGTCCATATATACAGTATATTAAATAGCTTTTTAAGAATGGTTTGGATCTGTAGTCAGATATGCCACTGAGGCAGGCGCATTATAGCAGGCGCATCAGACGATCTTATCGGTTAAAATCTATATCAGTGTTTGCAAAAAAAATAGATCTATTAACAAGTACACGGGTTCATGATCGCTCACCATCTGCTGCGATGATAACCGTGGCGTTATCGTGCAGGTCTGATATCTCGTCCTCACTCCAGCCAAATTCTGAATCTGCAGCAATAAACCAACGAGCCAATAAATGACTTTAACCTCCAACTCTTTACATTTATAGCAGTGCAGTAATGCAGTTTACACCTTAGATACCTGATAAAGCTCATCAGTCATTACTAAAGTATAAATTAAGTATTTATCAAAACACAAACACAAATGCACTTCGTGTTCTTTGTAGCGTAAATGAGAACTGAAAGATGTCATTCTGGATAATAAAAATGACTGATTAAAAAAAAAAACAACAACAACATTTAGTCAGAGGGTGTAACCTGTGAGGAAATCGTCTGCGGTCCAGTCCAGCTGTCTCACTTTCACACCAGACTCGTCTGAGGAAAACAAACAGAGACGGAGCACTGTAAAGATGCGACCCGATGTTTACTGTCATTTTTTTTTTTTTGCTGCATTATGTGCCTTTGTTTATTTATTTATTGGTATGTTCGTTAATATGAAAAAACTGTGCGAATAATCTCATTAGTCCCATGAGAGATGTTTGTCTTGCTGAGTGCTTGACATTAAATCTATTAGCAGGAAATCCAGTCCAGATTCGATTACCCAACTGCAGTTGTGTCTGAACCTTGAGGCTCGCTCTGATTGGACAGAGGTGGACAGGGACAGAGACAGCGCTCAATCAACGCATCGTTAAACCTCAGCCACAATGAAGCTTTAAACAAAGTCAAATCTGATGGAAGAAGAAGTTGGATTATCACCCAGTTAGATTTTGTTTCATTTAATTTGATGATGGTGTGTTTACCAAATGACCCATCTTTCCATCTACCCCACCTATCCTCCCACTTAAACATCTATCTACCTATCTACACACTCAGCTGCCCATCTACCCACCGACCTATCTAACTACCCACCTACCTACTTATTTACCCACTTACTTATCTCCTCACTTATCAATCTTTCCATCTAACCCATCTATCCTCCCACATACCCAGCAATCTATCTACATACATACATACACAGTTGCCCAGACCACCTTCCTGCTTACCCACTTATCATTCTATCCATCCACCCACCTATCTACACTCCTGGGCATCAACCTACTTGCCTACCCACACCACAACCTGTCTACCTACCGACTTACCGACTTACACATCTCCTCACTTGTCATCATCTATCCATCAACCCAATCTTTCCTCACACTTACCTATCTACCAACTTACCAATATCCTCACTTACCAGTCTTTCCCTCTACCCACCTACCTATTTACCCAATTATAGATCTATCCATCTCCCCCACCTACTGTATCTGCCCACTTGGGCATCTACCTACATACACAGTTGCTCATCGACACACTTATCTATTTATCCACTCACCCATATTCCTGCCCACTTTTCTACTCATCTAACATGTGTTAATATGCTTTACCTGATGGTGCGATATAATGCTGATTCAAATGCACATTTCTTTCACACATGCTGAGGAGATCTTCACCAACATCTGCAAAAAAAAACAAACACACACACACACACTGTAAAGAGCTCAATAAACAAGAAACCATTACCACTTTAGCGCTTATTCCATTATTATGAAGCCATTCATCAAACGGCCCACAGTTTTCTCTCTGAGAGCTAGATAATACCTTTCTTATCACAAGCCAGCTTACGCAACCCTGAGGGTAATTTTCACAATTATGGCACAGGAAAGAAAGCAAAAATCACAATTCCCCTTTACTTCAGTCAAAGGCAGACTTCTGGATTCGCTGGGTTTCAAAATCCAGAGGTATCACCTAAGGTTGTGGAATATAACAAAGACTGATCATTAATTTTAACGTCTAAATCCTCACGCGTGCACATCTAAAGATCTGGGTTGAAATTACAGCGAAATAAAATATTTGAAATATTACTACTACTATCATTTACCATCATGGGAATCACATCTTATATACAGTACAATCTCTGCCTTCAAATCTGAGTCTGATGACCTTAAAACTACAAGCTGAGTGGGGGAAAAAATCATAGTCAAGATGGAGTCAAAATCATTTGATGGAAGGGGTTATGCTGTGAAGGACAGGGATCGAACTATCATTTTCAAAGATAGAAGCTCTTTAAAAAAAAAAAAAAAAGCTGAAGAAGAACGTGACTGCAAGCCTGGTGTGATTCAGGGACTCCTCATGTCCTCTGTCTGAAAGCTTATTTTCAACCTGGAATAAGAACCGAAGGTGCTCCACACTCTCCATACACGCAATCATCCAGCACTCGGAAAGTCGTTTATACTCAGCAGACGCTATGAAAACTTAAATATGAAACAATAAGCACTAAACGAACCTGCTGAACGCCACCAACACACCTTTAAAAACAACAAACCTTTTAAAAAACAAAGCACAGGACGTGGAAAGTTCCAGACATAAAATGCATCCACAGAACGAAACGACTCCAATGTGGTTCACTTGATCTGTAATCATCTTTCGAATGATTACTGCTGAGCTGCCCCTCGAAGTCCCGTCAGTAAACGCCATCGTGTTATAACGGAGCGCAGCACGAACGTGCGGTTTCTATCAATAATGTTACAACGGGCGAGAAAAAACAGATTAAAAGTTCAGTTTCAGATCGTCTTTACTTCGGAAGTTGATACAAACAATCGGCAAAGGTTTATTAATGAAATCAAATCCTGACTAGGAAGTGTGGGGTTCAGTATTTACATTATTACGGTGCAGGTTTCAATAAGTGAAGGAGAAAACACTGTGTGTGTCATGCTGTTATACAAAACGAATCAATCACAGAGTGGTGTGATGACATATTGTTACTGTTTTTTTTTTTCTTTTTCCTTTCCCAAGACAGAAGTACAGTCGACCCCACACGGGAAAGTCGCGGTTTTACTTAGAACTTAACTAAAAATTGTTCCTGGCAATTTCGCAGAAAGTGCAAATATCCTCTGTATTTTTTATGGCTCCACATTTTTTATGCGTTTTAACGCTAAATTATTAAGAACAATATCATTTACAAATTTTGTGACATAAATATTAACATATATTTCAGCAAAATTTCCATATAAAATATAATTCTGTGTAATTTTTTTAGTACTGTAGAGAGAATACTAAGGGGAAAACACGTACAGTGAAACCTCGGATTGCGAGTAACGCGGTTTGCGAGTGTCCCGCAAGACGAGCAAAGATTTTTAATAAATTTTGTTGTGGAAAACAAGCATTGTCTTGGTTTACGAGTACCGAGTATCATGTATCACGCATGCGCTTCTTGTTTTGACGCTGAGTGTCACGTGATCACA
>JAQMYG010000008.1:25203913-25214895 GCA_030014215.1 Clariallabes teugelsi | reverse complement strand
CAATTCCTCCCCGTCACTAGGGGGCTCCCACATTAAGGCTACTACTACCACTCAGTCAGGAGGGCTGAAGACTATCACATGTTTCCTCCGACCCACGTGACGCCAGCCGACCGCATCTTTTCGAACTGCTCACTCACGAACCGTTGGGGGCGGCGTAACACTGTCGGAGGACAGCGCTATCCGCTCCTTCCGCTTGTGTGAGCTCACAGACGCCCCTGATTGGCTGTAGAGCCGTGGTTAATGTGGGAGCACTAAGTACCTCTCGTCCCTCCCCTCTGAGAGAGCTCGGCCAATCAACTCCCTCTAGACCTCCGGCTGCGAGAGGTTACAGCATCACCCGGGAATCGAACTCGCGATCTCTGGATATGAAGAGTATCTTACAAGACTGTCCACCACCTCAATGGTTTATTCTCCTCACCTTTTGGCTACATCATGCCTATAGCAACATCACAGGCATGCTGATATTCAAGCACAACAGAACTCCTTCTCTTGTGATATTGCTTATTTAAACTTATTTAAAATAGAATATAATTCATGAAGCTTAAGACCACAATGAACACTCGAGCACTTTAACCGTACCCGTGCAGTAGACCGTTTTCGCCGCGCTTGCCGCAACGATGCTGGTTAATCCGGTTCCTGCTCCCAGCTCGAGCACCGTCGCTCTTCGGAACGCAGCCGGGTTGGACAGGATAAAATCGGAGAGCAGGAACGCTCCTCGCCAGATCTGCCGAGTCAGAAACAAGACTGCTACAGAAATCTTTTATTATTAATGCTGTACGTAGGCGACGTGTAGAGGCGCTCACCTGCTTCCCGACGTCCTCTAGCGGCGTCGCCATCGTGTGCTCTGAGGGGGGAAATAAAACAACTGCACTGATGTCAAACTGAAATAAAACGCTGTGATATCATACTGTATGATACGCCCATACTGCAGGATATTAACGGTCTAAGAGTTTATAATTAGTTAGATGTTTCTACTAGATCAACTTCTCTGTCTCAGGCAATATGTTTAGTTTTTGATTAGTCATATCAGAAACTAAATGGATTAATTGTCTAAAACAACACTGTTTGTTGTTTCTATAGTAACAGTTCACTCCACTTTGATGCTACTTATAAACGGATGAAATAATATCAGATGATTATGTAACATCGATGGAAGGAGTCTCCAGTGCCAGAGGTTTGTAAAACTCAGAGGTTAAGTCGTGACTTTTTGTGTCATTTTCTTTTATTATCTTATATGTGAGCGAGAGAAACAGATAGGCTGGTGCTTAGAAACCGACAAATCTTAAGATGATAAAAAGATAAAAAATATAATTGTTGTCAAACTGCAGAAACAAAGAGATTTTCCTCACCGCCATATTGAGTTTAAAAGTTTGCGCATCGACGTCCTAAATAAAAGCAAACCCTAACCGATTTTTATGACGTCCATCATGCCATCTTCCTTTTCTTCCTCCTCCTCCTCTTCTTCTTCATCACTGAGCTTTCCTTCAGCTTGGCTCAGGATGACGGGGTGAGCGGATTCTCGGTCCTGCGCGGTCTCTGGTGGCTTCCTCGCTACGTCCAGGTCTCCGTCTTCGTCCAGACAAGAGTGTGACTCCTCATCTGAGGGAGAAAACGCCTCCTTATGTTCCTCCTCCCTCAGGATCCTGAACCTTGACAAAAACACTGGAGAACAAGGAGAGAAAAAGAAAAGAGAGACAAAGAAAAGGAGAGAGAGAGAGAGAGAGAACTGGAATGAAATGTCACAATCAGTTTAAGGACAAAAGCAGATGTTCTCTGGATTTTTATTGATTTTAAAGCTCTGAATGACTTCCTTTGGCAAGCAGACCATGCGGCGAGGCAGGACAAGAGTCTGGAGAGTCATAAGTTGATTATGACGATGTAATAAGTCCTGCGACAGATGGTAGTTAGGCTGTAAAATCAGGACTGTGGGGTTTGTAATGTTTTTAAGGAACAGGCCCGGATCTGGCATCAGCAGAACCAAATTGTCCTCATGTACCTATTTATTCTGCGTCTAAATCTGCAGATTTTTATAGTTACGAAGGCTACATTATGGAGTTAATTTTAACAAGTTAATTTAAAAGTTAACAAGTATTAAACGGCCCCCACTTAAGAGTCCCCTCAGTTCTTCATATGAAATAAAATTTAATTAAATGATGTGGATTAAATTAAAGAAATGGGAACAAATTTCTACTGTGACAATTTCTACTCAGATACAATTTAAAAACTGGATGTTTATGTACCAGTCTCAGCAGCGACCTCATTTCCACTCTCGTCTGTTCCAAACACTCAGCATTTAGCATCAGCAGTAAACTAATCAACGGCCTGATCATCTCTCATCATCTGATGACTGATCATGTTATTTACACTTCAGTGATTTATAGGTCACTCTGAAAACTGCTCACGTTTAGTTGCTGCTTTATTTAGTCACGAGAAAACGAGCTTCTGTCAAAAAATATAATGTTACCATACCAACCACAAATTTGGTATTGACCTGCTGTCCACCCCAGGTGATTCATCTCCCTGTCACGACTTTATGACTTGGATCACTTTTTCCGTCGCTGCCCGCAAGCCTGGGGGTGACTCTGGATACTCAACTGTCCCTTTTCCACCCCGTATACTGCGAACCTGAAATCACTCGTACTGATTTCATCTTTACAACATCAGAAGAACTCAGGTCTCTCAGGTGCTCGTTCAGTCTGCCTCTGTGCACCACTCTGATCCAAAATGCGGCTGAACGACTTGTTTTCAACCCTCCTAAGATCTCCTGCACTGCTCCACTTCTCGGCTTTTTCTGTAGCTGCCCACATCACACTCAAAGGTACAGAGCTAAAAACGGTCGAGCAACCACTTACCTCAAAGCAAGCCCTTATCACACCCTGCACCGCGTTACGCTCGCTCAATCCTCCAGCACTGCTCGGCAGGAAATATCATCTGTCAGGGATCGAGGGAGACGTGCACCTAGACTATTTTCTGTTCTGGCTCCTTGGAGATGGAATGAACTTCCTCTGGATGTCCGTACATCATTACGTGACGACTAAGGACCTAACTGTTTCTTGGGTCAATCTAGTAACCTAGTGAACCAGTGTAAGGTTATAAAGTAATTTATTGACGGGAATCTAATTTGAAGGAATGTGCATGAATATTCCAATCGGAGAAACACACGTAGCAAACTATTTAAAGCAGCAAGTTTACTAGTATATTTAGTAGCTTCTTTCTAAATATAATGTAACCACAAGGTAACGAGCACAATTCTTACTAGATTAATTAGCTAAAGCATAAGACATGACTGAATCAAAGTTTATACACACATTTTTTTTTACATAGTTAAAAATGCTAAAAAAGAAAAAAAAACTTTATAATCAGATATTTCTTAAATATGACAAGAAATAAAGCTTTTAAGCTGGACTTGTTTCATATAAACTTTTTAATTAAAGCTGTAAAACATTACAGATATAAATGTTCAGTCTTCCTGTAATATTATGCTTTGTGCATTATTAAAATATACTGCTAAAAAAAAAAAAAAAAAAAAAGGCTTCTGACTTAAATGCCCCTTGTATGTCTATGCATGGTTCAAGAAGGGACTAATAATAATTTTTCTTTGTGAGCAGCATATAAATGATTTAATCCTAACATGACATCGCTAACAGAGACAGTTAGCTTTTAAATAAACTCTAAACGCAACCATAAATAAAAATACCTTCACTTTTGTCGTGATTTTACGACTGAAAGCCACTTTAAGAATCCTTCACCCCCCGATCAGTAAAAACACCTTTTTGTTTTATGGTATTTTTTTGCTTCAGTAAGGAAAGAAAGTAGAATGGTGTTTATAGGATCCGTGGATGACATCACGAGTCTCCGAATGAAATGCGAAGCACCATCCGTTCTCACGCAAACGAGTTTAGCGATGTGTGCATCCTTCATGGGACGTGACCTTCAGATCGTCTGACTCACAGCCATGGCTGTCGGCTCGTTTGTTTAAATTCAGAGCAAAACAGCTCCATTATTATGAACATCGACAGCACAGAGGAGCGGAGACTCGGCTTTAACTACGCGCGCACTCATTTAACATGATTAGCAAAGCGACTAGAAACAACACGTTACATCTTTAAATCAAATTGAAACATTACTTAGTCGAATTTAATTATACACCTGCTACACACACACACACACACACACACACACACACACACACACACACACACACACACACTCTGCCTATAAATCCTGATTGATCTAGCGAGACACTGAGCTTTCTTCACTGAGGAATCAGCACGGTTAACGGATGAACAGCGTCTCTTTCTTGCCCTGCGACTGGGGAGCTTCACGCGTCTCAGAGGAAACGATCCTCATGCATGTCTGCTAAATGAAGAGTCGTTACATAACGTTTCATGTGTTTGAGCTAGATTGAATAAAGTGATTAAACCCGATGATGCGTTTTAAATCTATCGATACAGTGGGACTGTTTTTGATCTAGAATCGATTCACACTCTAAAATTATTTACACGAATGTACAAGCGTTACATGCTCGAAAATTGTAAAGTACAGTTAGTCCCTGTCTTACGAACATTCAAGTTACGAATTTCCGCAGATATGAACGGACTGCGGTTCTACAGACATTCGTAGATGCGAATAAATCACAGAAGTAGCTCAGGTGTTTTGTACAAACAAATAGACACTGCAGTGCACCGGATATTTAAAATTATATACAATATTTTCAGTGTGTAAATAAATATATATAATATGTCTAAAGTCTGGTATATTGTGTGTGTGTTGGCCTCACCGGTTTCAATGAATCAGTCCGGGAGCATAATGATAAAAAATGTCTGTCCTGTAAAGCTGTCCTGATGGTGAATAATCCTAATTTCGGGAAATCCTCAACAAAACTGAGTTTACAGTCCAATACAGTGGAAAACAGCTGACAGAATGGCGTCCGGGATTCCCCTCGTGATTTAAAGGTGAAGAGACAACACCTTTACATTTAACAGCGAGGTCCACGTCTTTGGGTGCGGTTATGGTTTTTGGCCACAGTATGGGGAAAGGGGACAGAGATTTAGTCAAGTGGATCGGTTTGCTTTACATTGTATATTCGTGTCAAAACTGACTTACGAACATGCTTCCGGGACGGAACTTGTTCATAAGTAGGGGACTAACTGTACAATACTCTTGTTTTGTGAGATTATCACTTTATCTTCTTCTTCTTTTAAGGTTATGATGGTGTAATACTGAAAGAGGAAAAGAAGAAAAAAAACTATTATATTTGATAATCGACTAGAGCGAGCTCCGACGTACGGCTTCCTTTAAAACGTTTACACCGCTCAGATGTTTTACCTTTTGTTTAAGAGACTCATCACTGTACTGTGCTTGAAGTCTTCTTTAAATGTCAATCGCCTGTTTTACGCCCTCATTCAACAGAAAGTCCCGGTTTGATTTGTATAAAACGGGACTCAACAAACAGAGTCATTTTAAGTAAGTAAGTTTCCATGCAAGGCCGTGCCACTGACATTTATTATACACAAAGTGAGCTTCAGAATAACAAAGTGTCCTAGATAAAAGGGTGCACCGTGAAAACGTCAAACAGTCTGAGCGTATTTTATGTGCTGCTCCTTCTCCACGCGTCTCAGATGTTCCTTCTGTGTTTGTGCAGCTCTCCGGTGTTCTGTGTCAGTAAACCCAAGTGTGATGCACTGCTTTGCACGAGCTCTTGTACAAATAGAGCATGCTGGGTTTAAACGCTCTGGATCAGTCCATCAGGAGAACCGAAAAAAAAAAACAAGGGTGTAAAAGGTTCGCTGTACGTTCAACGTGGAGTCGGTTCTCATTCGGAGTTCGAAGTCTATTAAGTCGATTATAAGGAGCTGCCGGGTCATCGGCGTCATCTGTGTCGCTGCACACACACGTATCGACACCCCCCCTTTGGTGTACATTAATGGGAACGAGGGAAGCTAAAGGACTGCAGCTGACAGGATATTACTGGGGCTGAGCGTCATCCATCACGCAAATCATATCCGCTCGCTCAGGGGCCGCACTCGGTTTTCATTAAAGGACAGACGGCTTTAAACATCTTAAACAAAACAACAACAAAAACACATCTCACAATGACCTGAAGCCTTTTTAAAAAAAATATTATTAAAGACGGTGTGTAACACTAAGGGAATACACACACACACACACACACACACACACACACACACACTACAGCGTTTTCAAAAATGTAAGTGCATCAGTGCAGCAGGGGATTTTAACACCTTTTTTTTAACCCATCGTTTGACGTTTTATCCTTTAATAAATAAGATATTGTCATTAGTATTAAACAACTCTGGTGGAAGATGAATTACAGCACTTCAACACGGCAAAACAGGAATCCTGCAATGGATTATCTTACAAGAACAGCACACACTGTTGTGTCTTGTTTTTTTTTTTTTCTCTTTATACACGCCGACCTCCTCCGCACTTCAACGGCTTCCCCTCCTGGTGCAACAATAGAGACAAAAAGAACTCTCTGCAGGACATCCAGAAACCACGAGTGTTCTGTTTGTGTCCTACTTGCGACATCAACACTCAAGCTCGAGTACGAGTGCTGAGAATCTGCAATCGATAACGGTGAGGAGGAAAGAAAACATGCGCTCCAACCACCACGGAAATATCATTTCTTTTCAAATAAATAAAAAAATAATAATAAATACATGTGTGTTTCTTTTTTCCTTAAGGTATATTCAGTCTGTTATTGACCTTGCAAGTAACCGTCCCCATCGTTTGGTCTGTGTTCACAATTGAATGTCAAGTGTAATGATTTCCCAGGAGTAGAACGCATAGAAAATAAGAAGAACAAGCTCGCAGGATGTGCAGGTTGCTAAAAATACAAACACAAACACAATCCTGCTTTCTGCATGAAGCAAATAATAAACACAGAGATTTCAAAGAGATCTGAACTGAGCAAAAAAATCGACAGATAGAAGATCCTCCAACATCACCTGGTCTTTGTTTGTCCAGTTTGTGTGAATCTGTGTCCAGAGTAGCGTCAAATTCCTGTTCTTGGCTGCTTTTCTGTTCAGCGTGAGTGTATACAGTGATCATTTGCCTTACTGTCACTCAGTGTGTGAAAAAAAAAACGCAGAAGATCCGGTTTCTGAAAAGCTCAAACGATCACGTTCCTCTCGTTCTGATGTCTGACGTGAACATGAAGCTCTCCACCTGTAAGCTGTTACTACAGAAACCCTACTGTACAACGCTTCACTTCGAACCTGTGATTCGCACCCGCAAAGCTTTCAGAGAAAAACAGGCTAAGCCTTTTGACCAATAAGAATTAACACTGTGTGAAATTATTTTGCATTAAACAGTAAAACATGCCATGTTCTGTGCTATGCTGTGGAACATCTACTACTTGTAGAACCGATGACCCGCCCACCCGTGACCCACTCACCTGGTTGTCCGACGCCGTTGAGCCGAGACATGAGATGACGAGCGTTCGGGAGGAGTAAGTGAACTTCAGAGAGCACGGTGTCGCAGCGGAAGGTGATCAGGTCCATGGCCTGAGCTTCACGTCCCTCTGGATGCTGATAGTGACAACAACACAAAGTACAACACGTATCGAGGCATGTATTGAGATAATTTTTATGCATTTTTAATCTAGAGAATAAAGAAAAAAAACAACAACTGAAATGTGTGTATTTCCAGTACAAAACAATAAGGTGGTACATTACTGTGAAAAAACTCATCACACACACATTTTCCTTCAAATTCCACGAGAGCATGCAGGTCTGAAAACTCGTTGTTAAAACAGTCACATGCGAGCTAAAGGCTGCTATTAAAGCAACCGTGTCTTCAATAACGCCTCAGCAGTGCCACAGGCTGATAAAGGAGCTCATCAATTAGCGCACTATCGTTTGAGAACTTGGGACATTTCTGTATTGTAAATTGCTTTTTGCTTGATCTTGAAATATTCTAATATTCTAAGATACTGGATTTTTGATTTCCATTAGCTGTTTTTGCTAACAGACCAGTCCTGTGGTGTCTCGGTATTGATGTCTTTGGTAGAGACTGAGCAATCAAGGGAGTGGAGACATCAGTCCCTGTCCTCACCTCCAAACTGACAAAACTCAACTTGAAGACAAGTACATGTAGAGCACAAAAGTTTAGACGGGCGTGGCTTTTTTCAGCACGGGTTTTCAGACACGCATGTGCACTCATGAGACAAATGCACACGCGATGGCTTTTTCACGTGTGCGAATTTTGACAGTAAGGTAACTCCATGAAATGACTACTGAAATTAAATGCTAAAAAAAATACTGTATTTCCAACAGAGAGAACTACTAAAAAGAAACAAATAAAGAACTGAGATGCACATGCTTTCAATATAGAGAACTTTTACCAAAAGCAAAAGAAAATAGATCAAACGAACATGAGGACATGCATTTCTAATATGAAGAACTACTAAACAAGCTACTGAGGGGTGTGCAAGTGTAAAAACAAACAATACAATAAATTAACACAATAAAAAAACTACAGAAAGGAATCTTATGTACCAAACTACTGAAAAACTACAAAGGTGCATGTACTTCCAATGTAGAGAAGTACTTAAGTAAAAAAAAAAAAAAAGTAACTGAGATACATGCACTTAAAAAACTACTAAAACACTACTGAGGAGTGTGTGTGTGTGTGTGTGTGTGTGTGTGTGTGCCTTTCCAACAGAGGAAACTACTGAAAAAAAGAAACAAACAAAAATAAAAAAAATACAATATACAGAGACGCATGCGTTTCTTAAATAAAGAAACATAGACCTATTGAGATGTGTGTTTACAAGGGTGAGTCAAAAATGATCCGCACTTTGACTGTAGAATATATTTTGCTCGCACTGCAGTTACATATGAACTGACCGGAGCTTTGAACGGAAAGCACTGATACGACTGATAAGTGCGGCAGACAAGAGATTTGATAAAACCAGAGTGCGGATCATTTTTGACAGAACGACTTAAAATGAAAAAGTAAAAAACTGAAATGACAGAGATGCATGTTTTCTGAAATAGAGAACTATTGAACAGTAAATAAAAACTACTGAGATTCATGTGTTTCTAAAAATGTACTGAAAAAAACTCGAGGGATGTGTGTATCTCCAACACAGAGGACAACTGAGACAGAGATATACATTTTTGATATAGAAAACTACATACAGTGGTACCTCGGCATACAAACGCCCCACTTAAGAACTAAAATTTTGAGTAAGTAATTTGCCTTGGCATGCGAAGCATTTTTGCCATACAAGTCAGTGGAAAGCCAAGCAAAGCAAGTTTACACCTTTTCTTTTTCTTTTGCATTTTGTGCAAGCTTTAGTAAAGACACAGGACCACGGGTCGCACGAATGTTATCAAGGACAGTAGCAAGAAGAAATGGGAGCCAAGAGGAATCATAAATTAAGGTTAAGTGAGGTTTAATGTCTATTTATTTCATATTTTACTTCATTTACATGTCTTTTCTAAACGTTAGAATTTTTTGTCACAAACAAAACTATAATTATAGTGTTGGAAATTGGTAATATCTTTGGGTGTCAGAAACGCGCTATCTGCATTTACATTATTTCCTCTGGGATACAAAATGTCACGTCAAATTCGTCCGCCGAGGTACCGCAGTAGGTGCATTTCTGATGATAAGGACTAGAAAGGAAAGATAAGAAACAAAAGGGAGAGATTTGTATAAACGTTTCCTTCCGTTCTCTTTAAACTACCTGCGCTGGTTTGTCCATTACTCTGATCACGTGACCAAACTCAACTTATCGAAGAGATCTATTCATTTCTGAGTCATAAATCAGTATAATTTTATTAACATTAACTAGTCTCCACTCGAGCCACTCTGTCGTGTTAATGCAGCACCAGTCAGGACGCAGTTATATGCACTTATTCCCCAGATCGTGCACTATGTACAGGCCATGACGTCATGCTGTGCGCAGCGCGCGCACACAAACACAGCTGTTATATTAAAAGTGAAAAACTAAACTCTAAACAGGCAAAACTGTGAGGTTTACTTCAGGTTTCTGGTTACAGAATCCCGATGCTCTCAGCGGCTCAGGCTTCAGTCGGCACCTTATAACGAGCTCGAAACCGCGCCGAGGCTAAACATCGAGCTAACGGCTAATATAGCTGCGGAGATGATGTGTGTGTGTGTCACCTCAGTAACTGTCCGGGTAGAACCGGATGGTCTTATAATGGTTCCGCGTTACGATAACTTCTCAAAACTTCTTTAGAAAAATGTTTACTAAGCAGCAGTTTGTCCTACAAATAAATATAAAGCTATACATGAAGTTTAATGTGTGTTAATATATATAAATATATGGGAAAAAAAGTTTTTGGCCAAACCTGCAATGACATTGTATTCAAATACATAAACTTGAATAATCAGTCCCCCTCAGTTGGTTCTTCCGCTATAACAGTTTTCGCTCTTCTTCAAAGACCGTCCACAAGATTTTGTAGTGTTTCTGTGTGAATTCGTACCCAGTCATTCTGTTGAGCATTTATAAGGTCAGGCACTGATGTTGGACGAGAAGGCCTGGCTCACGATCTCCGTCCCAAAGGTGCCCGATGGGGTTGAGGTCAGGGCCCAATGTGCGGGCCACTCGAGTTCTTCCACACCGAACTCATCAAACTATGACTTTATAGTCCTCGGGATGTATTAAGATTGCCCTTTCCTTGGGAATAAGATGTCTGACTGAAACACCTGATTTCAATACTTAACAGATTTGGCCAAAACCCTTTGTCCATATGTTGTGTTTGTACACATATACACATATATAGTAACCGTCTGGGGAAGAGTTTGTAGAAATAGTTAAAATGTTAAAGCTAAAAATAATCTGATGATCTTTAATGTAATCAGTATTATTATTATTATTATTATTATTATTATTATTATTATTATTTGAGGTTGAAGCCCACGTACATGTCTGTCTGTGTGTCTTTCTGTACAGCAGAACTCTCTGTCTAACTTATTAATACAAA
>JAQMYG010000008.1:25175863-25195572 GCA_030014215.1 Clariallabes teugelsi | reverse complement strand
GAAGCTTTACAGAGCAGAAGTAGCAGATATACATCTCAATATCAACTGTTCAAAGGAGATTATTGTATATTTTGGATAAACGCCTTCAGTATTGTTTTACAGTGTAGAAATAAATAAACAGCGGTAGTGTATGTTACCAATAAACAGTATTTTAAACTTACAGTACGTTGTTGCTGTTGATAACGTCAATGTGCAAGTTGAGTAGAGATTTTTTACCAGAAGCAAAGTACAAATTAATAATGAATAAATAACTGTACAATTCTTTGGCTGTGTTCAGATGCTTTACAACTTGTAGGCCTTACAAGAGGCCTTTTCATTTAGGTCAATTCATTTAAAATGTTTAAAATGTATTAATGATTTGCCTGGTTGGTTTAGACCATGTCGGGCCAGAGAGAAGAGTGATACTGCGTAAGTTTTTAGACGAAGTACATTACAGCTAGAATGTTAAATAACCTTCAGCATTGGTGAGTTTTATGGATAAAGAAGAGACACATTACAACAGTGCGAGTAGCAACTCTGCCATGCTTGTACTGTACTGTAGTTTTGTTTCAAGGGAGCTGTGGCTTTTCAGATGCTAAACATAAATAACTTTGATAAACAATTAATATGTCTTGAGATGGAAAAAAAAATCAACCTGGAGAAATCTGATTTGTTGTTTTCACATTGATTATTATGTTACCGAAGCTAGTGGAAAGAGGGTCTAGACATGATGCTACTACTCGCTTTTAGCAACAGTATTTGACATTAATTAAACAAATGGTTAGAAGCATCGTTAGCTCCCTCAGTAGTTTAGCTAGCTAAGTGCTACATGTATAACGCAAATATTCTACGCAACTACAGGATCCTGCAGGCATACAGAATACAATAAGGTTAAAGTTCACACCAAAACATTATAAGGTTGTCATGAAAATCAACGTCGTTATTGTTGTCAAACACAAATCAAGTCTGAGTTCACTTTTGCTCTGTATGTTAGCTAGTTACATAGCTAGACCACATCTAATCTTACTTTAACAAGTGCACCCGTTCAACATGCTTGAAAACGGAGCCAGAAGAATCCGCATCCCAGCGACCAAGAGGGCGATATCCGTTGCCCAGGTAACCGTCAATCACTTTGTTGCACTAATTAATCTGTGTTTTCATAACGTAAACTCTTATGTTGACATATTTTGGAAAATCAGTGCGCTTTTGTGTGATCGTTAGCTGAAAAGCAAAGAGCATCTAATTAAAATGTATTGAGTAAAAGTACAGGTTTTTCCTCAAAAAAATGCAGCGAGTAGAAGTAAAAAGTATCACATATGGAAAATCGTCATGTAAAGTGCGGATACATGAAAAAATATTGGTGGTTCTGAGGTAAAATATAGTAACTGAGTAGCTGTAATTCGTTTCTTGCCAACTCTGAAAAACGCACACACACACACACACACACACACACACACACACACACACACACCTTTTAGCTGCTATAGCCAGAAACAAGGCTAAAAAACATCCATTTATATGCACTTAGACAGCTGACCATTTCCATGTAAATTTGTCGTACTGTGCAGAAACATGTAGTTATTTTACAGCACTCAATTTTGCACAACATAAAAGCCTCTACAGATATTGATACGGACTGATAGACAAAAGAAACACTTAAACACAAGACGCTCCATGATGCCGGGGCTGATGTTGCTACGACAGCGTGGCTTGTAATTCTGGAGAAACGCCACATTCCAGCTGTCTGAGTGCACATGAAGGAAGGATCAAACACACACACACACACACACACACACATAGACAGAGCTTTGTGTTGACACAGATACAGGGCATTTCAAAAAAAGTTCACATAAATGCATGAAGTGCATAAACACACACATTATCTGGGTCGAGTGTGTAATGGAACACTAATGATGGGGGCGAATAAACACACCAGGGAAGAAACGAAAAAAACCACAGCACTGGGAAGCGTTAACCTCTTAAAACTCAGTAAGAATTATTCAGTATTTATTCAGTAAGAGTGAGGATTGTAACTAACAGCCTAAAGGAATAAAAACAACATTAAAGGAAACTAATCATCGTCAGGGTGGTGTAATGTAGAGGAGTTATGGCTGATTTATTTCTGTTTATCAATCTGGCAACTCATATTCAGGATTCAAGTTCAACTTTATTAATCCCAGAGGGAAATTGCTTATTTTTGGTTACAGTTGCTCTCTGTTGTTATCCAGTAGAAAGGAAAAGTAATAAATAACTACAATTAAAAAAATATATAAAATAAAATAATAAAATAAAATAAAAAGAATCCTAAAACAGTAAGTACCATAAAAATATTGCACACTAAACTTTAGAATAACTTCAATTAATACACTAAATATAATAATAATAATAATAATAATAATAATAATAAGTTTATTTTATATAGCGCCTTTCAAGAGAAAGGCCGCTTTACAATAACAAAAATGCTTACACATAGAAAATTATGAAATTATGAAAATGCTTACACATAGAAAATTAAATATGAAATTATGACCATATTGCACACTAAATATGACCCAAGAGCATTTGTAAATATTGCACAGTAATCCAATATATGTATGTAATATTGTATTATTATATGTAATATTGCATTACATATTTTATTGAGACGTAATATTGCCATTAATATATCATTAATACAGGTAAGTAATATTGTCCTATTGTGTTACTGTCAGTGAATATCCACATACTGTAGTGTACGAGTTACAGAGAAGGGTTGTATAATTTTATGGCCATTGGTGTAAAGATCTCTCTTGATGTTAGTCAGGCTGAATTTGCTCCTCTGGTCAGCGAAAATACTGTATAGCGGTTTATCTATAAAAAAAAAAAAAAATACAGCACCTCATAGATTTCATCCTTTCCTGTTTATGGATTACACTACATGTTGTGGAATGCCAGCGAGCAGCCGTAAACAGTCGTTCCCTCGTGAGCTAGTCTTCTATCCTCTCTCCTAAGGTTAATTAAGGGTTATGAGCCGTTGCCATAGAAACGATAATGTATCCGCATTCATATAAACCTGCGATCTGCAGCTGCACTACTGTCAGATATAATTAATCAACACTGGCGTGTTATTATGAGTAATAGAGCACCTTGGATGGGAATAATTAATTAATTAACAATAAGCCGGATGGGCGAGATGGTCGGTAGTGTGGGTGGGTTAGTGAAGAATTATACACACATCTACAAAACTGACCTCTGGATGGCATTTTAAAAACTCCTGCCTCGGAAACTTCCACTAAACAATCAGCATCTCCGTCTCCGCGGAGTGAGTCTGGTGATTGCATAAGACAGAGAATGGGGTTACAGCAGACTGCAGCCCACCCACACATACACACAAGAGTCAAGCTGTGGAACACACACACACACACACACACACGAGCTCACACAATTCATCCATTAGAACGCGCCTTTAAACATTAGCGTCTTCTTCGGATCCCCATGGATACCTGACTCTCTCGCAGCAGCAGCGCGCCATGACACCTTACATCTCGCATCTCAAAGCGCCTGCAACAGTGCAACACTCACTTTCGCTAAAAAGCCGAGCTGCCTGCTGGGCTCAGCCCGTATTAATGCCTTCAATCAATTCCACCCAATTACATCGCTTCATCTGACCTCACGCGGTTCAGAGACAATCGCCGGAATGGGAACGGCTTTTTATTCGGAAAAAACGGAGCAATCAGTTGCAGCTCTGCATCACGAGCGCTGTTTGGATTTTTATTTTACATTTGATACTAAGTGTGCAATTATTTATTTATTTACTATTTTTTTTACATGCCAAACAGCTTATAAATGAGCATGCGCACACACAAATGAACATAAACACCGAAAAACTATCATAAAATTAATGATCGAATATGAACCCCTTTGTAAAATGTTTCCCACAATCCTCACACTAACCTTACAACACATCCTTCTACGTATTAATATCACTGTAATTGATTTTTGATGACTCATACGGCTAAACGTGTACTGTATAATCAGCAGTAACTTATGAACTTTTCTTCAGTTTAGGAGCAACAGATTCAGCGGGACATTAAATAGGAGGTAATCAGTATACCTACAGGTTCAGGACATATAAGGTTTTGTAAATATTTGTAATGAAAGTTCCACATATTCAGCGCTGAGTTACGCACATGATGAAGCTGGTTTCCTGGGAGCACCACTATGATTATGGAAATCACCAGAGCTGGCTACTGCTCAAGCCCTCACCTGTAAGTTCTCGCATTCTGAAAAAACATGAAATGAGGATCAAACTATTACAATGAACTATTACGAAAATCATATTTAAATAAATCTAATAGGAGTCTAGTCCAGCCATTCCCAAACATGACAAAGCTGCCGTTGAATTTGAAATGTGAAAACCTTCTGCGTCCCACCCAAACCTTTAATCGTGACTTTGATCAACACACGAGACAAAGATTGCATTGTTTAAATCCTACGGCTTTGTTTTATTAGTTCTGGTTAATTTGTAAATGAACACACTTCATGAGAAATATTTTACGTGAATTCTAAACCAAATTACAAAATTTTAAATAAAAAACTTCCTATTTATTTGTCATAATGACAGAACCCTTATGGCCCACTTGCAGAAGTCTTACAGGCAAAATATTGCTGGTTTCAGCCATATTTTTGTTCCTAAACAGATGGATTGGGTTTGAGTAAAGGAGTGTAAGAGTATCTATAAATTCCCTAACAGGTGGCTCATTTTGACCAATTTATGCTGTTTAGACACCAAAAGAGGCATGACACTTTTAATTTTGCATCCTTCACCCCATCGTGCTAATGCACCTCTGTAATTTAAGAGCTAAGCACCCATGTCTCCACATAGCCAGTCTGGGGATTACATAACAGACTAATTCATACATACAATGGTGGCCAAAAGTATTCAGACAAAACATATGCCATGTATTACAGATCTCCCTGTACACAAAACAGGTCATCCCACTAATTAGTTCAAGCCTTTCTAGCTGAAAAGTTGTGCTAATTAATTGAAACTAATGAAATAAACTAGTACCATGTGACAATGGTGTTCTGGAACATCTGAAGCCATGATTATTTCCAGACCTAAACACAACAGAAAACTGTTGGACAATGGTGAAGAAGGCAGCTGCAGTCAGGAAACCGTCTTCTGTACATGAGCTACAGGAAGCGATCGAGCAGGCATGGGTTGAGTGAGTGACACCGACTTAAAACATTCTACAACCTGGTTGTAATAATGTACTTTATAAATAAATTGACATCGACATAACACTGTCTCCAGAGGCTTGTACAGTGGCCACTATGCATGATGGGTGCATCGCCGGATCCAGCAGGTTTTGCAGAATAAAGGACTTCATATTAAACATTGATTGTTGTATACTGTAGCAATATCATTGCATAAAATAACAAATTATTCTTATTATCTTGATTGCTCTTATTTGAAAAAAAAAAAAATTGTACACTGAATTTCACAGAACATTAAATTGACGTATTTTAAGATTATGATAATTAAGTAGAATGTCATTCTTGGGTTCACATGGATCCTTGACACTCTCTCATTCTGCAGCAGTATCTTATGATTTGTGTAATTAATTTTTTATTTATTTTTTGCTAAAAATCCAATCTGCCTTTTACCGAGCTCAGCCCATGTAAAAATGTTAGTACATGGCAGTACGTGTTAACTAGAGGGTCTTTTCCTTCCAAAAAGAGAGCAATCAAATGTAGATCTGCATCACGACTGTTATCTGGCAGACTTTAAGTTCGTTAGTGATTGCTCTGTTTAAAAAAAAAAAAAAATTTACGTGTTCGCTTGGTTTATTCTTAAAAAGCCATTTCTCCATTTTTAGCTTTCTTCCCTTTTTTTTTTTTCATCTTTTCTTTTTTTTTCATCTCACACATCAAACGACTGGGAATCAAATCCTTGCTGGTCCAAACAGGACACACACTTTATCCACAGGCTGAAACACCACACACAGAGCAGAGAACCTTTTGCTGAGCTGAGTGAAGAAGAAAAAAAAAAAAAAACCTCAAGGCTACTTCAAAATCGAAGTTTTGCTTTTGATCAACGATGACAATAAGCTGCTTTAATCATTAGGCTTTTTTGCCTTTTTTTTTTTTTTTGCAGCCGAGCTGAGGAAAGGTGTACAGAGAGGGCAGGAAGTAAAACAAACCTAATCTGTAGAACATAAAGATCAGAAACGCAACGTTTCACGTCTGATCTAACGTCGGCTCTTTTGTCTGTTCCTATTATGTGCACTAATCCAGCCTGAGGATACACAATCTTCATTTCCACTTATCTGCCTCATTTCAAAAACCATAACTAATCCAGTTTGTGTGTTATTTCGCCTCTCTCTGTTCTAGCTCCAGTTTAATAGGACGTCCAGCAGGGTGAGAAAGTGTAGCTGGTGCGATTGAGTCATTCACTGAAGAAATTTACAGAAATGGTGCAATAATATTTCACAGATCGCACTGTTATAGTAATGTGCACAGAAAACGGGTACATGATGGCATTTCTGATCATTATGTGGGCGCTAAATCCTGGAAATACAGACATATACTCTACAGAAGTAAAATTTCAAAGATCACTTTATGATGTCTACGTTACATACATTATCGTCCATCTACTTTTAATGTCTTTTTGTGTCCAAAAAGTGTCAATTGTACTTAAAAATGATTGTTTGACTCTGTTCCATTAGACGCTTTACCCGCACTTAAGCAGTGATGTGAGCATTAATGAGCTTTTTTATTTTGCCTGGCTAATACCACACAGCAGTGTGTAGTTGACCTCTACTTTATGTTCTTCTACTAAGCCAGCTGGAACATGATGTGTTGTTTGAGTAAGTGTAAGCAGCATGCTGTTTTAGACTGATAATAACACCATAGCAGTCATAGAGCTGTTCACTTTGTTTAAAACAAAATCAGCGAGATTGTGCTAATGTACTGTGAGTCAATGAAAACGTCTTGTTAAATTTGTGTACTTGGTTCATGTCAAGCTCTGTGAAAGCTTTACTGTTAAACAAACACATTACACTGCACATTCCTGGACAAGGTGATGGTTCAGTGGGGTTGCAATCAGGGCTCTGTTCAGGACACGGGATGACACACCTTGTCTTCACGGAACTCACTTGTCATGCTGGATCAGGTTGATGCTAGCGCGCACAGTCACATTCTATACAACTGCATGGTTCTAATTTTGCATGAACAGTTTGGGAATGAACCACATACGGTCAAGGGTGCACTTATTTTTGACTATACAGTGTGACAACATAGTGCAAGATACAGAAGTGCATTTAAAACGATACTCAGGCATTTGCTGTCTTTAGCACCTGAACTATGGCTGCCTATATTATAGACAAAAAAAATGTGACATGCACTGAGAAAAGGACAGATATGTAATTTAATCCAAAATCAATTATTTTTAAGTCAAAGGGCAGCTGGTCAGTCAATAAACTTTTATTTTACTGAAACATTTGTGTGATTTTAACCTTCAGTTCAGTCAATAAATGTTTAAACGAATTGTTGTAGAACGCCTTGATGGATTCTTTAGAGACATTGGATCCTTTTATAGACGGAGCTCCATTTTCAAATGGGAAAGTGGTGTATAGATAACGCAAACCCTACAGAAAAGTAACCGGAATTACATTTCACTCTGTAGCCCTAGTACTGGGAAGTTAATAAAATGAAATAATAAGACATCTATCTTCTTAATACCTTATCTTTCCAATTTACAAGCCGTGATCAAGATACTATCATCATTGACTAATAGAACTCAGCAGTAGACATTAGCTGGCTGTTATAAATAAGTTTGTTAGAAATGCACTTTCTGCTATCATTTTCTGTATATAGACATTTGGTTGGAAATACAATTAAGTACTCTGTTACTGAACCCTCTCACAAAATCTCTCTCAGTCAGCCACATTATCGAAGCATGTAATTGAACATTCTGAGATTTTGCACTCTCAAAATTATGCTGCCGAAAACATATGGAGTAGTTTGTCAGAGCAGACAAGCATTTTAATCCTGTTTTAATAAACTCGGAATTATGTTACACATGGCTAAGAAGATCACCAGGGTAAAGAAAGGAAGATTGAAAAATAAAATACTATTCTGACTCAACATAGTATGTAATACACTGCCTCATCTTACTTCTAGACTGAGGTGTTCCCCAAGGCTCTATTTTTGGTCCACCTTTTTTTCTTTGTAATTAATCCCTCTTGGCTGGATTATTCGGAAATTTGGGTTTTCCTTTCATGCTGATGATATTCACCTACCTCTATGGAAATTGGAGACTATCTCAACAGTATGATTAGATTGTTTGGCTGAATTAAAAGATTGGCTGTCCAGCAAATTCTTATGTTTCAATGAAAAAAAAAACCCCCCAGAAATGCTGTTGTTTCGAGCAAATGGTGATAAGCACCGCAATTATGATATGTCAAGTCTGGGTACTTATCTTACTTCTGCAGCCAGGAACCTGGTGTTTATAATGGATGATGAATTGAAGTTTGACAGGCAGTTATAAATTCTGTAGTAAAGTCAGGTTTTTTTTCCATCTTCGGCAAATATCTAAGATTAAATCATCGGGCTTTCTCTGTGATTTGACCTCAATTATATAATGAGCTACCTCTCCAAATCAGACAATTATCATCTGTCGCACTTTTTAAAACTCATCTTAAAGCATTCCTGTTTGAAAAGGCTTTTAATCAGTAACCTTGCTTTGTGTATGCTGATTTAAAAATTTGTAAATGATCAGTGTTTGTTTTTCATGCTTTATACTATTTATTAAAATTTTACCATGTTACATCGTTTGATAATTGTAAAGCATTTGGACAACATGGTTGTAGTGATGAACTTTATAAATAAACCTAACACTGCCTCCAGGGGCTTGTACAGTGGCCACTATGCATGATGGGTGCAAGGTTTCATGCACTTGCGTTTTTACCCTGACACGCCCATCACTCTGGAATAGGTTCAATCTGGACCTTTTCAAACATCACGCCAAAGTCCAATGTTTGTTCCCTAGCAAATTTAAATGGTGACTTTCTTTTGGCTAGGCATTGGATTAATCCTATATTATAACAGAAATGGTGATAATTATGGGCATATAGTATGCCCATAATTACTAATCAGGTGTGCCCACTCACTCATCACCTACAGTATACTGCTTAATCCATTATACAGGATTGTGGGGAACCTGGAGCCTATCCCAGGGCATGAGGCGGGGTACACCCTGGACAGGGTGCCAATCCACTGCAGGGCACACACATACACACAGTTCGGGCAATTTGGGAACACCAATTAGCCTAATCTGCATGTCTTTGAACAGTGGGAGGAAACCCACCAAGCACAGGGAGAACATGCAAACACCATGCACACAGAGGCGGGAATCAAACCCGGACCCTGGAGGTGCAAGTCGACAGTGATAACAACTAAGCCATTGTGCCGCTTCAGTGTATCTTATACGATTAAATAATTTCACGTGAATCTCTTCCTTCACCTAACGTGCAGTTAGTGCTTACCTAATAGGTAAAAATATTGCTCATTTACACTATAAAATACAAGATGGAGTGTGATGCTCATGTGAAGAGTGTAGTATACCTTCCCCGTCCATGAGGAAAATAATTTCTGCATAGGTTTGACAAGTCCTGAGGCAGGTGAGAGGGGAAATAAAGCTCATTAGCACTTAGTGTTTCTTGACACCTGGGACAAGCCTTTCACAGAGGGCATGCATATAAGCAATGAGGTGCTCTGTATAATATGGTCAAACTGCTGGTATGAGAAAATATCTATTGTAGCACTTTTTCAAACAAAATTCCTGTTGATATTCATACTGTTAGTAAGTAGTTAATACATTTCTCTTATGTGCTGTGCTATTTGGTTTTGAACTCCACAGACTGTATGGACATCTTACCTAGACATACTTACAGTATACCTCAGTTTGTCCTTGTTCCCCTCAAGGGTGAATGACGACTTGATGTTTTAGCCAGAGTCTAGCAAAGGTCCTCATGTTAACATTGGATAGCACTGTCTCCTCAGACTCGGCCATGAATCTCTCAGTGTTTTATGACATTATCAACCATATCAACGGCAGCAGTTTATTCCTGTGCGGTACATATTCTCCAATTCTCATTTCTAGGAAAAAACCTTTGGTTAGTTAAGCAGAAAAAGCCTTCCTAATTAAACACAAGACGTTCTGAAGGCATTGCTCAATTTTCAGTACTATTGTAAAATATAATTTAGTGACACACTGTTCCAGGAAGCCAAATCTTACCTATTAGTTTGATGCAAGATTCACACAATAGATTTCAATGTTCAGTGTAGCAGATTAGGCAGAACCATCGGTCCGACCTCTGTCATGGAAAGACCATGATTTATTACATGGTCAATTATAGTAGCCATAATCTCTTTAGAGATGACCGATCTCGCTCTGCATCTCTGTGGCCTTTCGCCGCCCCTACACCAACCTCTTTTCTTTTCTCTCCAATATTTCCATATTTCAATAGAAAAATCAATCTAAAGGTGTCTCCTTGTGTAGATGCAAAATAATGTGAATACAAAACACCTGCTACATCCTCATCTAAAGTGGGGGAGAGGGTGTTCAGCTGTGGCTTGTGTAATTAAAATTATATAGATTTTCTCTATATTCCAAAATATAATTTACCTAAAGCGTTATATAAAGTCAAACCATGACTTTTCTTTGTGCAGAATAAGAGTAAAAACTCCCTTTATCTCTATATATAATCCCCTGCTACACTAATGCACTTATCCCAGTGTTTTACTAGTGCTTGGACACCATAGAGGTAGAAGGTTTTCTCAGTACGCCAGAGCCATGATCGGACTGCCTGCTTCAGGTCTGAAACGCTGGTCCCCCAGGAACTCCTTGTGTAAATGTCTTGGAGTGAGGACAGGACTGTACAGGGGACAGGGGGTATGGCAAAAACTCCCAATCGAGTTCCGGTAATGTGCAAGTGGTGTTGCTAAATGATTGTGTGTACAGTTCACACAAACAGTGACAAGTTATTCATCAATTTCGAACGATCAGGTGTTCCACCTACTGAATGTGCACAGAAATGACTGCAGAAGAAGACTCCTTCCATAAATGTGGCATCCTGACATAAAGGTCCCTGTAAAGGAACTATTACTATAAAAATCTATAGAACAAGCACGTGCATATAAACCTGTGCTCGCAGCTGCACTATTGTCAGGGCTGTTGTCATAGAGAATTAATCAACAGCTTCTGACCAATCAGAGTCCACACGTCAACAGCGTTGTGGTAAACAGATGTAATTTCCACAGTAAGAAAAGCCCACAGTATTATGGTGCCTCTGCTTTTATGGTGCTGTTTTGGTTTTTGGGAGGCTGTTAATTACCTGGATGAATGGCCAAAGATATATTTTGTGCTCAGCTCAGTGTGGCCACAGCCAACGTGTGTTTTTTCCCTGTATTTTGTGTGGAGTGTACAGTATTACAAGGATAATCGATAATGGGGAAAAAAAAGATTGTTAAAAACAAGATTTCTGCTATTATTTATGATCCCTATAAAAGCCTGCATGATGACAGAGAACAGCAGTAAACAGATTTATCAGGAGGAGTTAGCATTCAGGCTGTGTCATAATAGCGTAACCATTAAATATGGCACTTGGGCTGCTATGACCTTCTCTCTACCTTGTCATCTATTTATTATTTTATGTATTGAGTATTTGTTCAGATTTCCACTGCTTCAGTAGATGTCTTCTTCTTTTTTACTTTGAACAACATCTGAACTCTGCACTATGAAAACTAACCAAATTTAGAGATTTTTAAGAGCAAAATAGAAATATTCCTCTGAATCCTGAGACAGCAGCACAAGTGTCAATAATTATTGCTTGGCTTTTATTTCTGTATCTTTGCTGTTTATTTTAATTAGTCTAGTATTTTCCCCTCTTTCGACCTGCAAGACTTAAAGTTCATTAAGTCTCACTTGACATTATACTTTCACACTGATAAGGTCTGATTGCTTGCCACATACAAAGCTTTCTTTTTTTTTTTCAGTTCTTGTTCTTTCAATTTGCACGCAATGACATTAACAAATCATGCACAATTCATAAGACTGCACACACATCAGCTTCTCCATTTAGGAGATCTTGGTAAATCAGGGTCTTCTGGGTACATTGAAGAATTACACCTCACAAAAAAAAGAAGAGGCTGTTTAGAGTATCTGGGAGATATTGAAAGAAAAATCATTTAAGATGCAAAATAAATGATTAGACCACAGTTAGTGGTCTAACCTAATCTTAGATACCTGTTACACTCATGACATCATGTTGTCATGGTAACATTAACAGTAAATACTGCGCTGTGTGTGGGGATGAATTGCATAAATCAGATTATTACAAAACTTGATATGATAGAACATATGTATACTACTATATATGAAATTAATGTGATCAAATGAAGGAACTGTGTGAAAAATTAATAATTTTTAAACATGCCTTGTAAAAAGAGATAAATCAAATTAAAGAAACTTTGGTAAAAGATGAACCATGCCATGTGAAAGAATCATATGTAAAAATAAATTAATCAAGTGAAAGAATCATATGTGAAAATGAAGCTTTAAAGCGCTGAGCGGCTATGGTGAGTTAAGGCACCCCGCCCCTTCGGTGTGTGCTGGCCGTGGTGCTGAATGTTTAATTCTCCCGGTGGAGCGAGGAGCGGTCACACAGTAAAAAGTGCATACGTTTGCTGTGCTTTCCAGTGAGCGGGGGGATAAGAATGATGCTCCACTTTTGTTTCAGCCATTCTTCTTGTTTGGAGATTTGGAGGAAAGATTCCAGGTCGTCGTGGGGCGCGAGCGTGCTTAGAATGCGCTGGGCCTCCCTGCGGGGGTCGGGTAAAGGAACATCCATTAGTCCACATTGCAGGAGTGTGGTGAGCTCAGCTGTCATAGCTTATAGTCCTTGGGATAGATGTTGGAGAAAGGTTAGGCTGCACAAAAGTTACATTTGAAAGGCTCCCGAGTAGTGGTAAAGTGCTCGCCCACTGGCGATTTGACGATCACTAGTTCGATTCCCGGGTGATGCTATAGCCTCTCGCAGCCAGGGGGCCTAGAGAGAGCTGATTGCCCGTGCAAGCGGAAGGCGCGAATAACGCTGTCCTCCGAGTGTGTTACGCCGCCCCCCAATGGTGCGTGAGCGAGCAGTTCGAAAAGATGCAGTTGGTTGGCGTCATGTGGTTTGGAAACACATGATAGTCTTCGGCCCTCCCTGACTGGTAGTAGCCTTAATGTGGGAACCCCCTTGTGACGCGTGGGAATTGGAAACAGCCAAATTAGGAAGAAAAATGGGGGGAAAAAGTTACATTTGAAAAAAAGCATACAAAAGAGAACAATATGTGAATATAAAAACATGCCAGATCAGGTGAAAAATCTAAAACCCACATACAAATTTAAAAATCTGGTTCCCACACAAACATTTCTGAGTGTAGTATGAGCTATGAAAAGTAGGGCATTTGTATTCATTTAATATTTATCTTTAAACATTTGTACTACCATAAACACTGTTCTAAGTGACCCTAGCTGTTGTTAGGAAAAATGTTTGTAAATGAGTAAAGGCGGAAATTGGAGATAAGAACAAAAATCTATTTCACTGCATGCAGTTGGAATGGTTGGGTCTTTGATGAAAAGATGTGCTGCACAAAGCAGACCCTTGATTGTCATTAATCTAGAGTTTTAAGCCTCTAATGAGCTGAATAATTGGGAATGTCATTTGTTGTGGTGGGGTTAAAATTACCCAGGATAATAATTGGAATTGGAATGGTGGCTTTCACATCACTTCATTTGCTCAAATTGCTCAAAAAGGCTGCAGCCAAGCGCCATGTGTGCCTGCTGGCTTCCTGTGAGCCTTTTACAGGAGACAAGTCTGTGTTCCTGCTGAAACATTGGTTCTAAAGAGTGTTTCTGGAACATGGTACATGGAAAATTAATCTGGATTTCAGATGTGTGGTATTTTAAAGATGTCTGATTTTTTTCCTAAATGGCCTAAAACTAAATGGCCAAGAACAGTCTATAATCGATTATTTGGATCGGACTAACATACAGTACCAGATGTATTCTGGATTACTTATATTCTTACACTTGCACAGTATGAACAGTCCACATTTTACTCTAGTTTATTCAACAGTTCCAGTCTTAATGAATCAGTCCGCAGTCATCATGCTCCCTCAATTCCACTGCCCCAGATTGAAGCTCACCACCAACTGCACAACCTCCTGTTGTATACCCAGTCCCCCATTAAACATACTGTATATTATGTACAGAGCCCACGTGAGGGAATATCTGGTACCTCAAGAGCTGTATCACTGCATGTGGTTCTTTAACATCCTGATAAAGCCAGCATGTCGCCAAGAAAATGTACAGTATCAATGGCCAGATGAAAGAGCAGCCGGCTTTAAAGAATGTGCAAAATCTTGCGATACAGCTGCTCTTTGCTGGATGTCTCTACTGTAGGAGGTAGGACATAATTTTGGAAGTGGCTGCAATCTTGGTGCATTTTCCTCCATTAGCGGGAAAGAAGCAGGCTGACTTTAGTATATGTTATGCTTTTATGCGATAATTGCTCAGCCTTTGTTGGTTTGTTTGTGAGCTGACCAAAATTGATGCTTCTGACTATCGACCTGTTGGTGTAGAGAATCTATCAGCATGTGAATTTGCACCTCACATGTTCTCCTTCAAAGTAGTGAAACTATCCGCACAAAGCAAGCTATTAGGAATCAAAGGTGACAACGATCTGACGAAATCGATATTGTAGCTTTGTAGCAGTGTGGACAATTGAGACTTCTATTATATGCAAATCTTTTTCAATTTTCCCCCCAGTGAAAGCCATGAGACTTATTGGGCTTTTAAAACAAGTTCTTGATTACACGCTCAGAGTTCTCCTGGGAGTTCTGAAGCAGCGCTCAATACGCAGTCTTCAACCGGTAATCTGAAGTATTAAGCGGTTAATGAGCTGGTTAGGTGTAAAGCCTGTTTTCGTCTGTGTTCTTTGGCACTCATAAAATCACCACCAGTGGAGAAAGGAGTGGAGACAGTGTTGTAATAATTTACTTTGCCCCATCTGCCAGCTGTTGCATTTGCTTTCCCTGCAGAAGAGCACAAACATAATCCTTCAGCTTCCGACTGAATCGCCTTCATAATGAACACTCAAGGTCAGATTCTAGACTTTATTTTAAATTAGATGCTTTGATATGATGTGAAGGGTGAGGAATGTCAGAAACATCGATGTATTGAAACAGGTTGTAGAAAGCAACGGTTTAAACTTCCTCTTGCTCTTGTGGAGGTTTGAGGTTTAATAAAGGTTACTGCTGATCAGGGGATCAGCTAGTTGTTAAGGACAAGGGTACACATATTTTTGCAAAGAGATGCCATTGGGGGAAAAATATTCAAAACATCTTTTTACATATTTAACATATTTTAATTAGAAATTTCAGTAAAAGTACTTGCTTGGGCATTTTGAGTTTTATTTCATTCATATTTTTTATTAAATAAATTACCTTTTGATTCTTTTTACATATAATTTGAATTCATCGTTTATTAAATTTGAATTCATTCAATTGCATTATGTTTAATCAATGTAGTGTAAGAAAAATATTTTATGATGATGATGATTATTATCTCTGTAATCTCTTACAGACATGCAGGCGACGTTCATCGTGCTGCTGCCCCTCAGTGTGATCGTCCTCTTTGTCGGAGGTATGATGGGCGTCATGAGTATCCTGGCTCGCGCTCATCGTCTTCTTCTCGCTACTGGTTTGCTTCTTCTCAGTGGAAGTGAGCTTCCTCACAATCACATCTTCCTAACGACATCTCCGAATACCACACATACTTCTAATCAAAGTCTCTTTGTACGTTGAAAAAGCAGTGTTCTGGTGATTATCATAGAAATAGGGAACAGTTAGGGAAATATGAATCGGCGACTGAAAGGATAAATGGGCATACATGAATATGCAAATTGAAAACAGGTCACCCATGTCGCTCTGCAATCCCAGATTACAGAATACATTTTTGCATTATTATAATTTTAGTGATTTATTCCACAGCAGCCAGACCGGTTAAAATATATTATAACGAAAATGGAGATTTGTTGAGTGAGTCTGTGGGTTTATGTGGGGGACATTTTATGCACGTGTTGTTTAAAATGAATAAATACAAACTATAAACTACAGCTTATATTTGGAATGGGTCACTGAGGAGGTGTTAATGATTTAAACATCACAGCATTTCCAAGCTGTTCAATATTCCAAATACAGAAGTATGAATGAATTAAATAATCATATGGTGGCATTAGCATAAATCACTACACATAAAGTAGCTCATCATAACTGATGTTTTTAATTATTGTATTTGTAGCAAAACAAGATAAATCCTTCATGTTATCCTCACTCATGTGTGATCACAATTACCGTGATTGGCTATAGTGGTATTTTGGAACATAAGTTTGACCAAAACAGTCTGATTCGAAACAGCAATATTTGTACATGTGTTTTGGCCCATTACTGTGGTCACACTGGTTATAATGGTATTTTGAGACACATTTTGGTCAATGAGTGAAGTCCCGGTGGTCATACTGATATTTTGAAACTGTGATCTGATTCATTATAGTGGTAATTTGTAGTAAGTTGTGCCATAACTGCAGATTGATTGGTAATACAGGGAAACCTCGGATTGCGAGTAATGCGGTTTGCGAGTGTTCCACAAGATGAGCAAGAAAACAAACAAGTGTCCCCCACAGACACACAGACCCCTCCTACTTTCGCCTTCACAGACACACACACACACACACTCTCTGCTCTACACAGAAACTCTGCTCTGTCGCGATTCTTTTCAAAGGTAAAGTGCAGGTTAATTTGTTTTAATTTTAATGGTGTCGCTCAATCGAGTGTCATTAAAGAGATTTCTTGTTTATTTTTCCGATAGAACAGTGTTTCTGTTGTGTGCGCGTGTGTGTGTGAAAAGAGTGGAGGAAGTGTTACCTTTGTAATATGAAAAGGGGGAGAGAGGTTCCTTATTTTAGATTCACACACACACATACACAGTGCCTGTGCGCACAAACGGAAAGACTTATCTGTCGGGATTTATTTTTACTTTTTTTAAAGGTAAAGTGCAGGTTAATTTGTTTTAATTTTACTTAATATTTTGTGTTAATTATTTTGGGATATATTTTAGACTATGGTCCAATTATAGTGATAGTTTAAATCCTAACTCTGGTCCGATGGGTTGCACTGGTATTTAGGGATATATTCAGACTATAACTTTGGTCTGATGGATTATAATAGCATTTGGGGACATATTTTAGGACAAACTCTTGGTGCAATTAGTTTAAGTAATAACATGAACATAACAGTGGTCTAATGTTATTTGAAAACACATTTTCAGGATGCGTAAAATGTACACTGATATATTTTTTTTGCCAATAGTCTTGCTCATGAAGTGCATCTTTCCATTCTAAACTTTTTGCCCAGCAATGAAATTTTTTAAATATCTTACAAAGAAAGAGAAAGATCTAGTTGATAACTTTTTACAGATGTCAAAAACATTGTTTTATATAAACTCAATGATAATAGCAAAATTTTAAAAATGATGATACATCATACGGACTCAGCAATAACAGCAAAAACTTGTAGGAATGACATTATTGTATGATCATTCTCCTTTTCCCTAGCTATGATTACATTAACGGGGATCTGCGTGTACGTGGCCTACTCCGCAGCTGCTTTCCGGGAGGCCGAATGCATCTCTGGACACAAGACTCTGGAAGACATCGACATATATTTTGGTTGGTCTCTGGCCTTTGCAGCCATGTCGTTCATTACTGAGCTCATTACTGCCATCACGTTTCTGCTCGCTTCAGCTCGCTTAGGCCAGCTCATGCGCCGAGAACAGGACAGGTACCTAGCAGAGTAAGAAGTGTGAGGGATGTATCGCAGCCCGGGATTTTTGTATATGTGTAAATTAATCTTTTATATTATTGTTTTCTGGAACTAAACAGGATAAAGCTCTATAGAGCTGATGGGAACAGAGATTTAAATTCTCAGCGGACGGCTGTAATTGCTGTGTCATTACGATGGAGAAAGATGGGGCAGATTGCTGTGGAGGATAACAATATTTTTTGTACTGTAATGTAATTAATGTAATTAATGTCTGCTAAATAAAGTCTCTCGCTAATGTTGTTTCATAAAATTTCAGGCCTATTACCGAAACAGAGTTGTGGTTCTCCCTGGGCTGATTGGATTCACTGGTTCTTCAAAATCTTTTGATTTTACTCACTCACTCATCTTCTACACCGCTTTATCCTGTATTCAGGGTCGCGGGGGGCCTGGATCCTATCCCAAGAGACTTAGGGCACGAGGCAGGGTACACCCTGGACAGGGTGCCTATCCATCGCAGGGCACACACACACACTCATTCACACACTACAGGCAATTTGGAAATGCCAATTAGCCTAACCTACATATCTTTGGACTGTGGGAGGAAACCAGAGTACCCGGAGGAAACCCACCAAGCACGGGGAGAACATGCAAATTCCATGCACACAGAGACGGGAATCGAACCTGGCCGGGAATCGAACCTGGACCGTTTTATTTTATTCATTATAAATTGAATAAACAAATAACATTAATACTGAGTGAGTCCATGTTTACAAATTCAGCCTATTTATCTAATGTATTAATATTTAAAATAGCCAAAATTGTTTAGCAGGAACCATTCCCAGCTGCCACTTCACAGGTGTGATGAAACATCTGTGTCATGTCAAGGTAACAGGTATACTGTAATACGTTATACTGGTACATGCACTGTTAACACCTTTGGACATTTCAACAGTATTATGCGCACTCTGTTTACAATGTGATACAGCAGTCAGTATGGAATTCTGGTAAAATATTTAAAGTACTTGTGGAATATACTGTATTAAAAACCCAAACACTTATTTTTCACTTCTTCCATTACTGTGCCATACTAACTTCTAACAAAAAAGTATGGATTAAATGACTTTATCAATGAAGAGTAAGTGCAGTGAGGTTAAACTGGAAAGCTAGGTAATGTGAACGTAGCTAGATAGCTAATGTTTGCCTTATACCTTAAATAGATGTCATACTGTATATAGCATTTTTCCTGCATTTTTTCTGTTGTATTCAAAACTGTGACTCGCTATTCATTCCATTCATGTTTAAGCAGTGTTGTAACTGTATATTCTTAAATTGTCATAATTTTTTTTCCATATCAAATGAATTGTTTTTTTTGCTTTTCAACATTTATATTTAATGTGATTTTTAAAAGAAAATGTAAATGAATCTCATTTTTAAAAATAAATTTTACATACCGTGTTTGTGTATTGAAATTAAATTATTGATAGAAAACATTTTAAATCATTTATTTGTGAAAACTTTCAAATCACATTCATTTAAGAAGTATATCTGAAAGTAAAAGAAAGAAGCAATGCTACAGTGTATGAAGTTCTTTTCTTTCAAAACATTTTATTGTTATGAATAAATTGTTTCTGTGAAAATATAGTTTTGAGCTTTATTTAAAAATAGGTATAGTATGCCACTTTACTAATTTCTAAGAGAGCAAACAGGAGGAACAACAATATATCAATAAAAATATATATTTAATATATTATAGATTATATATATTGTATATATATATATATATATATATATATCCTGACAGCAACCTCCTGCGGTGG
>JAQMYG010000008.1:25132498-25153233 GCA_030014215.1 Clariallabes teugelsi | reverse complement strand
TTTTTTTTTCTTATTTTGTCTCTCATAGTTGAGGTATACCTATGATGAAAATTACAGGCCTCTCTCATCTTTTTAAGACACAATTGGTGGCTGACTAAATACTTTTTTGCCCCACTGTATATATGGTATATATAATATAGTAAGTTGTTGTATGTAGTAGACCACCTTTTTGTTTTATATATACCACATATACAGTATACACTGTATATATGAATGCTTAATGCTAATAAAAACCAATTTAAGATAATCAGATCTAAACTATACGTAAAATGACATGCTTGTTTAATTTTGGGAAATATAGGGCTCAGGAATGTCCAATGGAGTACAACTTTCTCAACTAAACTTTATTTGTATAGTATTTCAACAACAACAAGTGGCCTCATAAAAAACATAAATATAAAATGATATAAAAAGACAAATAAAAATCACATTACACACATCTCTAATCCAAATTAAAATAGTAACATCCTTTTTTTTTTTTTTAGCACAACCTAGGCAATAGGTTAATTTAAATGAGTACATACATATGAATTAATTATATTCAGATAAAAATGGATCGCTTAGGCAAAGATACACTGTGTGAAACTGCGTTTTTCTGCAGAGTATGTATGCGCGACAGTCATTTACTGCCTCTCAGTGCACACGTGCTACCTCTCCTGTACCTCTGTTTATTGTCCACTGTCCACTACTAATGAATTGATTGCAGAATGCAGATAAACAAATTTTTTAAAACAAGGGGGTTAAAAACAAATGTTCAAGTGTTGGCAAATATTCTTGGGTGGGAAACACTTGCCCTGACCACAGCAGACCAGGAACATCCCACAAAACCTGCAGTTTTAGAGTTGCTTTGACCCATCACATCACCCATCTCAATTTGGCTCTAGCCACAGTAGGTACAGTTATAATATCTTGTTACAGTGGCGCCTTGAAGTTATTGAAGGATATGAGTGACTTTGACCCAAGCCAAATTGTAATGGCTGCAGTATATGACTGGATCAGTGCAACTCCACTGTTGTTTTTGTAGGGTGTTTCTGGTCTGCAATGGTCAGGACCTACCAAAAGTGATTTAAGGAAGGAAAACCAGTGAACTGGTGACAGGGTCCTGGGTGTCCAAAGCTTACTGACGCACATGGGGAGTGAAGGCTGGCCCATGTATTCCGATCCAATAAAAGAACCAGTGTAGCTCAAATTGCTGAAAAGCTTACCATAGAAACATATGGGGGGGACTACTCAATATTAGGCAGGTGGTCATAATGATGGCACTTATTAGTGTACATCTACACACAGATCATTATCTCAGTGGTGTTAAAAGTTACAAAATTTCTTTTAATTAGCTCAGCCAAAGGCCTCTCAACTTCCTGTTAGTAATTATGGTATGATTATGACTCCAGCTGGTAGGTTTTCTGTGCCATATAAAAAGGTTTTGATTGACAGCACTCACTGGTGCTAAGTCGTGTCTGACCCTTCGAGACCTCATGAACTTCTTAGATGCTGTCCATGGGGTTTTCTTGGCAAGGATAATGGAGTGGGTTGCCATTTCCTTCTCCAGAGGGCTATCTACAGGCAATCTGGAAAAGCCAATTAGCCTAATCGGCATGTCTTTGGACTGTGGGAGGAAACCGGAGAACCCGGAGGAAACCCACCAAGCATGGGGAGAACAAGCAAACTCCATGCACACAGGAATCGAACCCAGGACCTGGAGGTGCAAGGGGATTATTTATTGTATAAACCCAAGGTACAGTAACTCCCTTATGAGTGTATATTGTGACAAAAAGGAAATGTTTAGATCTTAAAATATTGAGTAAAACACAGCAGAATCCAAGTCTGTGTGTGTGTGTGTGTTCTGTTCAACCAGCAGATGACAGCAAAACATCAAAAATAAAAGACAAAATAAAAAAAAAAAGGAATAAACGTTACCCTTTTTTCCCTCCAAAATCACATGCAGATATTTTTTATATCAGATTATAATTTGGCACGCATCTGTAATCATTAGTGGTATACAATGTATTCAGTAGAGTCTAATTCACTTCAACATATGGCAATATTACAGAAGTGTATTGAAACATTCCTTGCAAATTCTTTATGAAAATCAAAGCCAATTAATCACGTCATGACGATGAATAATAAACAAACAGCCAGTATACAGTATATAATCAGAGACAACAAAAGAGAAGTTCAAGATCAGAGTGAAAAAAAGATCAAGGGTAA
This sequence comes from Clariallabes teugelsi, assembly GCA_030014215.1. Taxonomy (NCBI): domain Eukaryota; kingdom Metazoa; phylum Chordata; class Actinopteri; order Siluriformes; family Clariidae; genus Clariallabes; species Clariallabes teugelsi. The sequence continues at coordinate 25,151,025 of JAQMYG010000008.1, read as the reverse complement.
CTCTGAAGGAGTTGGAGAGCTCCATGTCTCAGATAAAAGAAGCTGTTGTTCAGTGACTAGCAATATGAAATCCTGTTTGTCTCCAACATGCTTTTCAGCAAACAAGGAAAAACAGTTCTCTGATCTAATGAGGCCAAAACATTTTTGGCCTTGGCACAGAGCGGAACATTTGGAAACAAACTCCATACTGAAAACACAATGCACACTGTAAAGCATGAGGGTGGTAGCATCATGTTAAGCGTAACCCAATGTGTCATGACCTCTTTGATTAATCTCCTGGTTAATTTATAAGCAACTCATTATTATACTTTTCCTAAAGTTTGTCCTAGTTCGTGTCTTGGTTTTTATGATGCTGTTTTTATGATGAGGTTTGCTCTTTAACAAAAACTCTTGGGTTCTGCTAGAAAATATGCCACATCTAACAGTCTTTTCTATATGGATAACACACATCTATCTATACATATAATAAAACTGTAAAGTGGGCTTGTCTGTACATTGAAGATATTTGTGAAAAAATAATTTAGGGGGACGTAAGATAAATAATAGAACACATAAAGATGTTTTTTTTGCAATTTTTGTCTGCTGTTTGTTTGTGCATGCATCATGTAAAAACTACTGAACAAATTTTAATGGGGTTGTATTTGGCCGAGCTTGAGGTAACATAGACTTTGTTTCATCTCAACTGGCCCACAGGAATAGAATATGTGTTACTTTGAAATTTAAATGGAAATGGCTGAAGTCACGGGCACATCTACTTAAAACTAAAATTATTACTAAAATATTTTTAGATTTTAGATCTTTGTAGTAATGTCTAATTTATTGTATTCAGGTATTATTGTCTATGGGCCATAAATACAGAGTTCTGATGTAGTCGATATATTTTTTTCCTGTTTATCGTCTTCCATTTCCCTCATTTCCCAGTAAAACGTGTCATCCGTCTCCACGTCAGTGTCTGTGAGGTTTTACTGGCTGGTGCAGCTTCAGACACTGAGCTTTCAAACAGACTTATCTGTAATGAAAACTAATGATGGCAGTCATTACAGCACTAGTCATAGCCTTAACAGGAAGCGATCAGTCAGCATAGACGTGCCCTTTACACTCTACACCAATTAGACATTGCCTTTCACCTGACACTTAAACAATAAAAAACTAGCCAGCTTCTGAAGGTTCCTCATGCAGAACCATCAGTTCTATTAGGTTAAAATACACACCAGGGAAATAAGTCAAACTGAATGAAAATCAAAACTGAAATAAATAAAAAACATATGAGGCTCATCACTGTACAGCGTCTTTCTTTATCTTGTTCATGAGGTGCGTTCAATACAAACTCGGACTTCTGATGAAATTTCTAGTGAATGAAGGAGTAAAGCTAATTGACATTTACAGAAGACTTCACGCCCAGTACGGTGATGAGACTCTTAGTCGCAGTAAAGCATCTGAACAGTGCAAAGGTTTTTTCAAGAAGGCTATATGTACAGTATGTGAATGCCGATCCTGATCCCAGGCGAGGTGGCTCGGAGCTCTCTGCAGTCGTTCCCTGAACATTCAATGAGTGGAACACCTTATCCTGTCTGTGTGAACTGCACACACAATCATTCACCAACACCACTTGCACATTACAGGAACTCAGCTGGAAGTTATTGCTTCATACCCCGTATCGTCGTGACCTCGCTCCGAGACATTTCCACCCGTTTGGACCGGTTCCTGGGAGGCTGGTGTTTTTGACGAAAAGCAGGCAGACTGATCACGGCTCCGGCGTACTGAGAAAACTTTCTACCTTGATGGGGTCCAAGCACTAGTGAAACACTGGGATAAGTGCATTAGCAGGGAATTATACTGTATAGAGAAATGAAGAGGGTTTTTACTCTCAGAACCGAGTTCTGTTAGTCTGCACAATCATAAGTCCCGTTTTGACTTGAACGGCCCTCGTATTTCCATTTATTTCATCTGTTTATTCTATTCATGTCCTTTGCTTACATTTCCGCTTGCTTTTACTTGTTTTATTTGTTTTGCAATTTTCCCTTTTTCTGGATTTTTCTTTCTTCACTGTCTTTTCCTTTTCATCTTATCTGTACATATGAATTCTTTCCTTTCTTCAAATATTATTCTTTTGTCCTTTTATTTTTCCTTTACAATTAAAGTTTTTTTTTATTTCTGTTTTCTACATTTTCTTTCCTCCTTTTTTTGCACTCTGTCCCTAATTATGTTTTCTTCCTTTTCTTAGTTTTTTCGATTTACCTTCTTTCCTTTTCTACCTTTTTTATGAAACACTCACAAAAAGATAAAAAATATGCCTAACATGCTAAGAGGAGCATACTCTGCGTTTCCATGATATTCTAAACATGTATCATTTCTCTTAGCGTGTTATCTGCTGTACAATTTGTAGTCAGGAACATATAATTAAGCAACATCATATGAGAGGGAGTGCGTTAATGCTGGATATAGCATGGCTGTAATGCAGTCGTAGGCACGAGGCACGATTTCAAAAATTCCCCCATACTGTAAAAGACGACAAGGGAATAAAACCCATGTTTCAGAGAAGCACTCTGGGAATTAAACAGCGCTGTTCCATGAGCCTACAGCTGCAATACACATGATAGGAACTTTCATTTTCCATTTTTTATTTTAGTCCAATGTACATTCTATTCATTTGATTTTCATTTAAAACAAAGTAATACTTTCTATGAACTTCGAATAGAATCTATAAACCATACAATGTATGTATAAGACATCATGCACTGGCTATCCATTTTATTAGGAACAAGGCAAAATCACGCACCAGCAGCATAATGCATTTTATGCAAAAGTACAGATCATCACCTTTAGATAATGTTCAGGACCAACATCAGAATGAGAAATATATATATATATATATATATATGATTTCTGCCATTGTTGGTGGCAGATGAACTGGTTTGAGTCCAGGTGAACTTCAACTATCTTCGACTGTCCGGTCTGGACAATCTTGTGCCCATGATGGCCTCAGGTTCCTGTTGTGGTCTGAAAGGAGTGGAACCTGATGCTCTTCTGCTCTTCTGTTGTGGCTCATCCACCTAAAGGTTTGATGGGATCTGCATGCTGAAATGCTTTTCTGCTCACCACGGTTGTAAAGAGTGATTATATCCTGTAAGTTACTACACCCTTCCAATAAGTCTGGTCATTCTCCTCTTATCTCTCTCATCAACAAGGCATTTACTTGCACGGAACTGTCGCTCAGTTTATGCTTTTTTGCACCATTCTGTTTAAACTCTCAGCCCATCTGGCACCAAGACCCATGCCACGATTAAAGACACAAAGATCAGCTTTTTTCCCCCATTTCTGATTAACTGGAGCTCTTGATCATATGATTTTATGTATCGTGCTTCAGCCACATGATTGTCTGACTGGACGACTGCATGAGTGTATCTATTTCTTTTTGGGGGCTAAAATGAATTAAGACCTATGGACCACCTCAGTTCAGCTCTGTTCCTAAAACAGCAGTTCTTATATAAAGAGGTCAGAATTAGCAAAAACATATACTGTAGTTCGACCATGCATGTCGGAAAAAAAAACAAAAAAAACCCCCTCAGAATCCAAACAATGTGTCTCTGAGATATCGTTGAGAAAGCTTAGCTTTAATTGCAATAAAATAGATTTTTTTAGTGATGGATGGCCACGTTCGGTCCCTCGGTCAGATGAAAATGCCGCTGCTGAGCGTGGATTCCACTGGGCCCTCATTACTGCTGAAGGTCGAAACCCAAACAAGGATCTAGAGAACGTGGCGTCGTGTGACTCCTGCTCATTTGCCGAACCGAGGCCTCGATGAGTCATGCGGCGGCTTGGCAAAGGCCATGCAGGAGAAAGGCTGGTGTGCTCGTAGGGAATGTTTATATCACCATAATTGCATCACTCTAGGATTTTATATTATTAGCACAAATCTGTAATAAAAACGAGCAGCTTTGGCTGCGTGTTACATAAGTACGCGAGACTTGAAATTTTGCTACACTGGACATTTTGCTACACAGGAAATACCCAAAATGTTTGGGCATCCCCTCGTCCAGCCCTAACCCCCCCCCCCATCGCCCCCATTTTTATTTTTATGAAAAGAAGTAAAAACACAAAATTTGTAGCAAACTATAAAAGAAAACTGCCAATGTTTTATAACAGATGCTTTATAATTCATGAACGTCAGATAATACAACAATAAAAACAATGTTACAGTAAATAATAATATATATTCAATCATGTAAGTTTTACCAGGGATGCACAAACTTTTGCATACACCTTTACAGTATGAAATCGACTGTATAAGTCGACCTGCTGTTATGCATTAAGCTTATTTGAAACAATCCTTCTTATGTTTCATTTCTAACAGCTCACAGGATTTCTTTAAGTATATAATCCTGTTTAAACCACAGCGCTGTTAAAATCTGGATCCTCACTGGTGTTGATTAATTTCCGGTAACAGCAGCCTTTACGGTAGTGTAGCGGCAAATAAGACTTGTATTAATTACTGTTAATGTCCTTTGTTGTTTAACATCTATGAAAAGAGTCTCCGGTGTTGACTCTGCTAAAGCCGTAAGTTTTACGCTGTTGTGATTTCTTAGTAACAAGTTGACAAGCTGCGTTTATTAATTTTTTTTATTAACGGCTTATAAAAGATAATGCTGTTTAGAAAGTGACTGCTAAATCTTGTCTCGTGAAAGTTGCACACCATTACGTTTAACTACAAACTGATAAAGGGACATGTCGACCTTTAATTAGGAAGAAGCCGCAAGATGAATTGATGGGGTGTAAGAAGGAAAATCCGGTTCATTTTTTTCCCCGTTTCACAACAACAGCATGACACCGGGTGTTGTATAATAGTAAGAATGTAAGTGTAGGGAATAAGTGCTACATGTTCTGGCAGGATGGACGTGCAGCAACCTACCGTATTCATGCAAATATGTTTTAGGTCTAATCCTGATTTACATTCTCTCCAAGGCAGAATTATTTCTCTTAAACTCTTTTAGACTTTTTCATCATCCCTACTTTGACGAAATGCCAGTCATATTTATTTATTTATTTATTTATTTATTTTTACTCCTTGGCGGTCAGCAGAACAGCAAATGGACCCCTATTTCTTTTTCCCCCCTCGGCTGACGTAATGGAGGCAAAAGCATGAACAGCTCGTGGAAAATTAAACGTTTTTAGAGGTTTAATAAACCCAAGGGCTGGTGGCATGCCTGATTTGTAAGACTCCAGAGCGCTGAAGGGAGGAGGGGAAAAAAAAAAAAAAAAAAAAAAAAAGCAACGGGGGGAAAAAAAGCGATGGCTAGCTGAGGGCGAGGAAAGCAACCATTCACACACCGGCTGCAATTTGCATGATAATCAATCCAGGCCCATTCAGCGACTCAAACAGAGCAAAGAGACCCAAATTACTTCATTTAATACTTGATTTAATTCCGAAACATGTATCATATTATTACTGACAGGAGCTGCGGGGAGCGCCAGGGCGCGTGAAAGGACTGCAGGAGGAAACAGAAAAGACAGCCGAGGAACCGAATTAAAGAGACGCGGACGCCTGCTTCAAGTCTCCCCGAGGAACCCCATCTTGAGAGAAAAGGATTTTTTTTCCCCCTCCTAATATAATGGAATTAATAACCAATTTTAAATTACGCTCCCCGACACGTGACCCGAGACGCGTTAATTATTGATCACCCATTTCTGTGAAGATGAGTTGTAATTACCTAGCATAATGTGACTCCTTCATCACGTTTAAACATTTATATCGCTTATCTTGCCACGTATCCGCTGGCTAAGTTTTTCTAATTACGCAGATCGAGTCGAGAACAGGAGGCAATTCGTCTCGGCTTCAATTAGAACTATCTGCAGTGCGCATAATTTAGAAAGTTCCAGCACACCTTGATGATATGCGGCCGCCGTAATAACCAGGTCTACTTTACAGTCGTGATGGAAGGACACGTTCTCGACTTCTCGGTTTTTGTTCTGTTTCTGAAATACGCACTTAACAAAGTTAACTACAGAGTTTTCCGTTTTCATCGTTCATTTTTGATATTTGTTTTTCAATCACATTCTTTTCTTCCTTTTCCAGGACTCTCCTTCTTTTTCTTTCCCACCATTTTGTCTTGTTTTGTCACCTTTTTAAAGTTTTTGATTATTTTCTTTCTTTTTTCTTTTCACTTAAGTTTACATTCGGGTCATGTTCCATTTATCTTTTCTCCTGTCATTTTCCTTTTAGCATTAACTTTTTCTTCTTTTTTTTAAACTTTGAATACTTTTCTTTGTTAAGATTGTTCTTCCACTTTTTTTTTATCTTTTGAAAGTAAAATGAGCTTTAACATGCAAATTTTTCAAAAATCAAAAATTTTTGCACATCCTGATTTTAACCCTTTTTCCCCCAGAGCAATCAAAATAAAAGCCATTTCTATTGTTCCCAACTTTTTTCTTGCTTTTATCATTTTATTTCTTGTTTTTTTCCTAAACTCTCCTGACATTTTTAAAATGTTAGTATTTAGCCTTAAATAATCTTAGTGTTATTATTTTTTTAATACCTTTACCTTCGTTTAAAATTTTCCCAATCCTCTTTTACTTTCCATTTTCCTTATTGGTCCATATTTTGAGAATAACTATAGCTGTTTAAAAAAATAAATGCCTCAACATGCCGGGATTAGAGCGCTCAACTAAACACATTTTCATCACCACCCTGTTTTGTTTTTTCTTCTTTTCATGAATTTCCTGTCCTTGTCCTTCCTTCAGGCTTCATTAGAAAAAAGATTTCATACACAATAAAATAAACCGAGTGATATTTTTAGCAAAGTTCACTGCTCTCGGTGAAAATCACCTCCCACACATCACCTTGTTGTTGTTGGTGGTGATGGTGGTGTTTTTTTATTTATTTATTTATTTATTTATTATTTTTTTTATGAGCTTCCCAAACGTTTCAAACTGAACGATCCAGCTGGAGATCCGTTTCATAACCTTTGTGTGCCGGAAGCCTGGAAGAAAGAAGCTGCGCCTTTATCAGATTGCATCCTTCTTTCTCGCCTCCGCATCGTTCCCCGGCTCCAGGGGAAGAAGAAGGAAGTAAAAAAAAAAAAAAACCTGAGGGATGAGCACATCGCTTCTGGAGGCATCAATTTTATCCGAGCTCCTTGTGCCTTTTAAATGCAATTTAGCTCGGTCGGAATTGAATCAGAGGGGGGGGAGAAAAGACGTACTCCATCACTGAGAAACACGATCCACTCACTATAGTACTTTATGAGTTTAAAAAAAGAAAGAAGGAGAAGAAGAGGAAGAGGAAGAAGAAGGAGAAGGAGAAGAAGAAGAAGGAGCAGGCCATGACGAGTTCTCCTTATCTTGAGAAACTTTATTGATGGTTACTGTTATGCGGATCATAGAGTGCATGCACATACAATGACAAGGAGAAAAGGCCCGTTTCACAACACCTACTGGAAGCAGAAAAGTATAGCAGAGTTACAGCAGTGGAATATGATCAGAGTTCTCGCCCCGGGTGTGTGACACACACGCACGCGCACACACACACACACGCGCACACACATACACACACACACGAGAGGATAATTGCAGCCGGATAAATTTGAGCTGCTGCCCTATTTTATTTATTTATTTATTTATTTTCATTTCTTTTTTTTTTTTCTTTTTTATCGACGTATTTAGAAGTTTTTAAAAAACGAGATATGTGACAAACATCTCTAAGTAGATATACTTGTAAACAACAGGAAGGGAAGTTTTTCTTCGTGTATGCACAGCCAAGTGGAGCACTTGGATTTATTTGTGTTGCACTTTAAAAAACAAAAAAAGAAAAGAAATAAAAAATGACATAGTGATCCTTATTCGTATTTACATATAGATATCTTGTTTTTTGCTTTTTTTTTTTTTTCTCAACAATTCTCAGGTTTTTCCCGGATGGTTTTTCAAAATGGAAAGGCTGCGTCTCTAGAAAAGAACCGTACAAAGGATGTCACCTTACAAATGACCTCTGGAAATAATAAACGCTAATTAGTAGTTGTAATAATAATAATAATAATAATAATAATTATAATAATAATAATTGTAAAATATAAATCATGAAGAAGAAAATAAAAACAAAAAACAAATGCAGATCGCGTGTGCAAAATAGTACAGACAAAAATATCCATCGTATATACAATAGTGATTGCATTACTCGAGTGATAGAAATTTGAAATATGATATCCATAAAAAAATAATAAAACAAACAAACAAACAAAAACAAATACAAAAAAATAAAATTAAAAATAAAATAAAAGAGACACCTTCTTCTAACAACACGATAAAATCTAAAACGTTACACAGCTGTGCATTTCATAAAAGAGAACATTTTCCACTGAACAGCTCAAATGTACTGTAATATGGTTTATTATCTCTAATATTATTAAGATAAATTATTATAAGTATTATTATAATTCATCCCTCGCTTTTACCTGGTAGAAATAATCATTACTTTTGGAAAAGAAAAAAAAAGAAAAAAAAACAAGAAAAAATATAAACACCAATACCTTTACAGATTTTTTTTTTTTAAATCTCTTCCATAATATAAATGTCAGCAAATCAGTCAGTATAGTGGAAGTACCTTAATTATGTATGTATGTATGTATTTATATATATATATATTTATTTATGTGTATATATATATATATATATATATATATATATATATATATATATCTATGTATGTATGTGTATTTTACATTTGTGGTTGGCGTGAACTAGTCAGGATCTAAACCTACAAAATAAATATGAAATACTGTCATGGTGAAGTTTTGGAGTTACTCTAAGAGCTGCTTCTGTTGAACACGTAAGGAAAAAAAAAAGAAAGGTAATAAAAGTAAACTTTGGTTTGGAGTAATGACTGGTATCAGACGGAGGAAATAATCAACGTTTTAGTGGTTTCGCTCCTCCCATGCTGTGTCTTCGTGCCACTCAGGGCGGGGCCGGTTTCCTTCCTGCCCCGTCCTGCTGCTGCTTCCGTGGGTGTCTGGGCCGTTAATCCACCATAAAAAACCCCCCCGAAAAAACAAACAAACAAAAAAAAAACAAAAGAAGAACCGAACAACAAAAAGCAGAAATCCAGTACTACTGTAGTCACTTACAAAATATGATCACCCCAAGGGACTAAATATTTATCATACATAATTCATTTACATAAACAATAAAGCCCTAACAATTTTATTTTCCTTTAAACATCTTCTTCTTTTTTTGTTGTTTGTTTGTTTTTTTTTTGTTTTGTTTTTTAAATCTAGCAGCTCTCTAGATCACCACAGAAACCTCTACAGCCAACGATTCTATGTTTTAGAAATTAAAAACCCACAATATTAAAATACACAGCACAAAATATCTTGAGGTATAAGATGAAAAATATCCGTGTGTGTTTCCTTTTTCTTTTTTTTTCTTTTTTTTTTTCTGTCCTCTCTCTTTTCTCCACAAGAGGTGCTGAAAAATGATGCACGACTGCATTGTATTGCAATACCCAGGCCTCGGAAAAAAAGTGATTCCCTCTGTACCACCCTCGGGAAGAATTCGAGTTGAGTTGAGTTGAGTTGAGTTGAGTTAGGTGTGTGTATTACATTTCCTTTTATTTTATTTTATTTTTTTTTAGTATGGAGCGAAGCGGCTGTATCCGCCTCGGTATATACTAGCCTGCAGCGAAGAAAGAACGAGACCCACGTCGTCCGCGTGGCTCCTGGTCTTGGCGTCGGTCAGCGGTGCGAAAGCGTTCTGCGAAGACAAACCGCCAGCGTGCTGTTTTTTTTTTTTTTTTTTTACACTTTAAACACAATCAACGTTCGACATGAAGACGGATGTTTTTTTTCCTGTACCTGTACGACGATCCTCATGCAGCAAGCAACACCGAGATACCGCATGCCAGAAACGTGCTTAGCTACTTCAAATAAAAAGATGAGCTAAAAACAAACAAAAAAGATGAAACAAAGCCGTGAATGATGTCATGCACTTCACGGCATCCATTACAGGATTACACGACATGCATTACGGGAACTCCTCGGGTTAGGGACCAGTTCCGTTCCTAAGGGTGTTTTCATGCAAGCGACTCGGACACGGGTTCGAGTACACCTGACACAATTACGAAAGCCAACTGCACCTAAAAGACGGAAGTGGACCGCTGTTTAGAATCTGTGTGTGTGTGCAGCATGCACTGATCTCATCCCTCTGCACAGCACGATGATAAAGTAGGAAGGCAGGCTGTTGAAAGTTCTGCCAAAATATCAGTAATATTAGGCTAAGCTAAAGGCTAAACCAAAGTTAAAGCTACTAAAGGCTAAAAAAGCCTTTAGTGCGAAGGCTGACTTCCTTCAACTTTTCTTCTTTGTGTTTATTGGCGGTCAGCAAACCGAACACATGTGCGCTGCGACCTACAGTATGAAGTATTTATCTGAGTATAAATAAGCTCCTTCGGGTACGTAACCATATTCGTAATATGAAAGTTTGCATGCTAACATTCACTTAAGTTTACATTCGAGTCATGTTCCATTTATCTTTTTCTTTTCTCCGGTCATTTTCCTTTTAGCATTAACTTTTTCTTCTTTTTTTAAACTTTGCATACTTTTCTTTGTTAAGGTTGATCTTCCACTTTTTTAAACTTTGGAAAGTAAAATGAGCCTCAACATGCAAAATTTTCAAATATCTAAAATTTTTGCGCATCCTGATTTTAACACTTTCAAAATAAAAACCATTTCTATTGCTCCCAACTTTTTACCTGTTTTTATAATTTTTTTTCTTGCTTTCTTCCTAAACTCTCCTGACATTATTAAAATGTTAGTATTTAGCCTTAAATAATCTTTTTTTTTTAATACCTTCTTAAAATTTTCCCATTTTCCTTATTGGTCCATATTTTGATAATAACTATAGTTGACTATACTTAGTTGACTATACGAGAGACGCACGCGCACTGAGACTGAGCTCGATTACCCGCAATCCCGCATCGCGCGAAAGAGAAGAGCCGTTGGCTCGGTCTTGATCACGTGACGCTCGGCAGACAAAGCGCATGCGTACTACTCGTATGTCAAGACCTCTCTCATTTATCAAGTTAACATTTATTTAAAGATTTTGCGTTCGTCTTGCAAAACGCCGGCAGGCCGAGTTACTCGCAATCCAAGGTTCCACTGTGAATCGAATCCGTAGGTACTGTAGGTCAGAACAGGTACATACTGTGTGGCTTTCATTTCCTGTCAAATCCTAGTCTTAGCCCTACTCTGCTGTCCAGATAAAAACACACAAGAAGGCGAGTCCTTAACTCCAGGGACTTCCTGTGCTGTTATGATTATATTATAATAATCCATACAGTGGTATGAAGTTAAATAAAATTTGCATCGTGATGGAAATCACACGACGCCACAGGCTAATTCCGGCTCACTCGACTCGATGCGTTCGTTCTCATTCTCCCTCTGCTTCTCTCAATCAATCCTCCTCCCCCCCCCCTTTTTTTTTAGCTCTCACCGCTGCCGCTGCGCCACTTAGGTGATGGATTCAATTATCAAAATGACTAATTATTTCATTAAGCCGAGCGCTCGGCTAGGTGATATTCGCAAAATTAGAAATATAATAACTAACACGCACTACACTGCCAAGAAATTAAGACATTCATCACGTTTACCGCGAGGATTAATGTGGCATTTCGGCTGCCGTTAGCACAAAAGACAAATTCAATTAAGTTTAAGCGAGCCGGTGTCAGCTGTGCTAAAATCCATGCACTGGTTGGGGTGGGGAGGGAGGGAGAGAAAACGCAAAAAAAGACAACAACAACAACAGCAACAACGAGAAGCAAATGATGCCCAAATGGGAAAAGAACTAGAGAGGTGAGAGGTCGGGCCGAGAGACAGGAGAGACGTAACGAGGGCTCACCATGGCACCAACGCTGTATGTGGCTGCTGGAGCAAGTGCGTGGTTGTAGGGGTCGGCAGCATAAACTCGTCCGTAACTGTAAAGACAAAAAAAAAAAAAAAAGCACAAGCGTGTCACATTCGCACTCTTCGCACACAAACAGACATATACACACCTTCTGAGTGATGAAAATGAGCACACCGAGACAGAAAGAAGCGTTTAATCATACACAGGCGCACACGATGTTAAAGTGTTTGCACGATGACAATCAGATGGAATCACAGAAAGAGGAACGGCGAGGCGTTCTGCCGTCATGCTCTGGAATGCAGAGGAACATCGCTACTTACAATCTTTAACAAAAACAAAACAAACAAACAAAAAAAACGCAACCAAGTATGACAAGATAGCATGTCGATCCATGCAACGGCGAGAACCGAGATCATTCTCGTCTGGCTGAAATAAAGGACGAGTGTGCTGAGGGGAAAAAAAAAAAAACAAAAGATAAAAATGATTTCAGACAGTTGTTCTTGTCTTAAGTGGAACGCCGTTATCAGGATTTCACTTCAGACAGACACACAAGCACCTCCTGCTGCCGCGGCTCTGACGGGGAGGAGTGTGTGTGTGTGTGTGTGTGTGTTTGAAATACCCCGAGGCTAAGCTAAATAATCCAGGTTTTATCTGCTGCCCTCGTTAAAGACCAGAGGCCTGGACCAGATCGAGCCAATCAGGAGGCGGGGCACGACCTGCGGAGGATGAGCTCGTTTGCATATTCGCATACCGGATCAAGATTAAGAAGTTAATCTAAATTACCGCGTTATTCCTTTTTATTCGCACTCGAGCGATTTTTACAAGCCTGTTACGGGAGATAGTTTTAATCTATATGAACCTGAGAGCCAGGGGGCACGAGGTCACGCACTCTCAGAATGAAGAAGAAAAAAAAAAAAACACACTCTCTCCAGGTCTGCTAAATTAACCCCGGGAAGGTCGACCAGCTGAGATTTGAAACGGAGTCTGAGAGAGTCCATAAAGTCTCGATCTAAATGAGTTTATTTCATCAGTTATGAGAAATTTACCAATTATAATTACGATTCTTGAAAATGAATGAAATAAAGAGTTGTTTTTGTATCTTGATGAAATTAATCACTGATGAATTCGTGGACTTCGTTCACGTCTTAAAGTCCGTCGAGATTATTAAGCGAAGAATAAAACACTCCGTGTCATGCTGTCAAGGGAAAATAATCAACCACTGGTGTGGTGTGATGAAGCAGAGCTACCACAAGTTAAAACAAAAGGAGTTTGATTCCTCTCTCACAACAGCCAATGAATTGTAGTAATTATTTACCGACAGTACACTTTTCATCCATGTTTAATTTAGTGGTGCGTGATGATCACGAAAAACAAGTTCGCCCCTGATGTCATTTAAAAAAGAAAAAAAAGAAAAGAAAAGATTGTCCTGACCATATCACAAAACATGACCCTGAAACTGGAGACTCCTTCCAAAAAAAATCCTGAACAGAAACATGACTTTATTTCAGGCTGCATGCTTTCCTGTCCTATTCCAAGTCGTTGTTTTGTAGAAACGATACTGTATTAGGATGCTGGCGTCGATATACACCTCCTGACCAATCAGAATCCTTTATCCAACACAATATCTTACAATTTAATGATCCTCACTAAAGCATCTTTTAATCAACTGATGAAATAAAGCCGGGTTTAAACTCAAAGAGAAATAACGGCTTGAGCGTAAATGTGAACTGAAATCTCTCGAGCACAGGAATGATCCGAGATCGTTATCTCTTGTAGATTCCCCCGTGTGACCTTTCAGGATTTCACTGACGTGGGTCAAAGGTGAAACAGATTCACCAGAGCGCGTTTGCTAATTAATGCCGGCGACTGCTGCATGCTAGAGGTTACTGATAACACGCTCTACAGTGATGGCGTTTTTTTCTTTTGTAAATGTATTAATGAATCTCAAGGCAGTGTTATGATGAGGTAGAAGCGGCAGTTGTGGGTTTTTTTTCAGCTAGTCACTAAGACAGAACGTTAAACACCGAGCTGTTATGGAAAGCACTTAAGCTCACACCCGGAGTCGTATAATTTCCCGCACTTGGCTCATGCGGCTAATCGCTCGTCCGAATTCGAGATTTCCACAAAACGGCTGACATCGTCAGAAACCGCCGTCCTGTTAGCATATTAATTTGCCCTTGGTTAACAGGAAAGGGGTTGTTAAAGCAAAAAAAAAAAAAAAGAAAAAAGAAATCAATATGTGGATGGATGGACAGGTCAATTTCTCTTCCAACAATGCCTCAGAAAAAAAGAAAAAAAAAAAAAGCCAGAACACATTCGGACGTCTAGCCACCTACAGCCAGGTGTGCAAGACGTAACAAACCAAGCGAGCGAGCTTTAACATGACAAACACTCCACTACCATCATCACCAACACACACACACACACACACGTCAACCGAGATGGAGATGCTCTGTTAAGGAGTAAAAATCGATCACAGAAAGGAAGGAAAAGGAAATAAACCCCAAGACACACGCATAACCGTACACACACACACACAAACGCACGCACGCGTGTTCATTTCACTCCTGAGAGGGAACGCATGCACTGTCGGAAAGCAGTGCCAGTTGCAAAGGAAGGAACCAACAGAAATAAAGAAATAATAAATAAAATAAAAAAAACGGGGTTGCAATGTCTGCCGGCTGTCCTCATGCAAAATGCTACGACTACTTCACTCTGTCAATAAATGTGCATTCAATAAGGAAAAGAATAAAATATATTAGATATATATAAATATATGTAAATATAAAAAAAACAAAAAACAAATAAAAAGAAAGTCAAATCCACTAATTGAGGGGGCGGAAACAAGAGAGAGGCGAGCAATAAAAGCACTCACTGTCGAGGTGCATAAAAAAAGGATATGCCCGCTCCCTCGTGGGTGCATCGAGAAAGTGAGGGTGAGCTGTTATTCATTTTCATATTTTATTTATTTTACCTGAAGAGGTGTTACAAGAAATTTCATCTGCCGCAACGAGGACGAAATGATTTCTGCAAGAGAAGATAAAATTCACAATGCCGCTTGCTGACTGGCTGTATGGGCGGTAAAAGTGAGAGGAGGGGGGGGGGGGGGGAGGAAAAGAAAAAGAGGGAGAAAAAGAGGAGGTGGAGGTGGAGGGTTGATTTATGGCAAATGGGTTTCAGTTCACACACAAATAAGAGCGTGGTGCGATCTTACACTCCACATAAAGCATGTAGCATGCTGGGAAGGAAAAAAGTGTGGGAGGGGGTGGGGGAAGAAGAAATATGTAATACAGCAGGGTCCGAGAGCATGAGACGTTAGAGGTTATTCATGAATCTTGTCAGGAAGGTCAATTGGGGTTTGAAAAATTAGGAAATTCAGTAACAATCAAGCGTTAATGGTTATAAGAACGGTGGGATTTAAAAACTCTCCTTCGATTTTTACACCTTTTTTAAAATGTTTCAGATTTTTCCGTCTATATCTCACCAGACGCCCCTGCTGTACTGTATATATATATATATATATATATATATATATATATATATATAAATCTAAATCACATGACAGATGAGATCAAATCAGAAGTGAGGCACGCAGCGCAGCACACATGGCTTAACTCAATCCACACGTCCGATTCAATAAAGAAGTGCGAAGTGCGCTCTGGCTCGGTTCGGCTCTCGGGCATCTGCTCTTTTTTAAACCGTGCCCTTCTTTGGAGGGATTGTGTTGGCCTTAAGTCTATTCCTGAGCGCATCAAGGCTCCTGACACCACTGCAGGCATAGTGGCGTAAATCAAAGCGCTACCAGATCCGGAGCGTTATATCGAACAAAAGTAAGAAAGTAATAAATATAAAACTGAGACATGCGTAGAAATGTGTACGCCACGGGAAAACTAAGAGAGAAGAGGTAATGCTTTACGTTAAGGTAAATTTAGTTAAGGTGAATTTTGGCATTAAATAAAATGGCAGTGATATTAATAATGTAAAAGTGACACGTTTGTTAGTCGTTTGTTGATTTTATGTAAAGCAAACAAAAAACAAAAACTAATTAAAATAACCAAGAGATTAATTAAATAATTGCCAAAATTTACAAGGAAATCAAATATAATAAGTTAATTGTTGATTTTTGAAGGGTAGTCTCAACTTAAATTTGAACAAATGTCAACTTTGGTACTTGACGTAAGGTTTATTAATGTTAAAGTTTATCATTTATATGTACATTATTTAAAAACCCTAATGTAAAGCATTACCAAAAAAAAAAAAAAAACAGGACAGAATAACATTTTGCATCTGCATACATCCAACCACACTGAATCACTACAAAGTATTAAATGGTAACATCACAGTGTAAGACACAATGTAAGAGGTTATGGACTACACATCGTACCCGGGATGTTTGGAGCGTTATGGAAGGTTGATAGTATCATAACCAAACAAAGCACACGTATATCAGGTTTATAACTCAATTCTTTTGCAACATTTCAAATACAGCATGAAAGAAACACCATTTATCACCAGCATGAATTTGTAAATCTTGTAAAGATTAACATGTGATATTTTTTTTTCCTTTGGTATTTTATAAGGAACATATATGATCAAGGTTTTAAAATAGTTTATGTGATGTCATATAGTATTTTATATTTTTAGCATAATAATCATGATTATTTGGGATTATCTTTTATATCATATTTCCATCATGCAACATTGCCACGCCCCTTACAGTACAAGATGCTGATGCTGATACTTTAAATAAAAAAAAGAAAAGCTAGAAAACAGGTTTATTTAATTTTATATTGAATAATTCATAATACAGGATGTGGTGTAATATGGAATATGTTTATATTTATTCAAAATATACTGATATACATATATTCCCACTAAAGCCACTGTAGATTAATGAGATCAGCAGCACATATTAGTCATGAATAACATGTTTGACTAAAATACTAACGTTTGAGAAATGGGGAAAAAAAGAAAAAGACTTTTTAAAGGAATGTACAAATCATTACAAGCTAGCCATCCATCTAGCCATCACTCAGAGTTCTACTTCTATGGTAACAGTTTCTATTTGTGGAGGAAAAATAAAATGGAAGGCTAGAATCTAAAGAAGAACTGTAAAACCAGCAGCCAGGGAAGGAGGGAAGTTAATGTCTAAAGGAGAAGCAGAAATGCAGAGGCTCAGGTAGGAATGAAAAGGCAGCACAAAGGGAAGTCAGTTTGTAAAGTCAGCATTTACAGAAGGGGAGGAAAGATAGTGTAAAGGTGAGGTAGTGTAAAGGAGAGGTAGTGTATAAGAGAGGTAGTGTAAAAGGGAGGGAGGGTCTAAGAGAGGAACCTAAAGTCAGTGTCAGAAGTGTAAAATCATTGTCTAAGGCAAAAGTGTAAAATCAGAGTCTTGGGCAGGGAGCATAAAGTCAGTGTCTAAGGCAGGAATGTAAAGTCAGCATCTAAGGCAGGAGCGTAAAAGTCAGTGTCTAAGGCAGAAATTTAAAGGTCAGTGTCTATGGCAGGAGGATAAACTCAGTGTCTAATGCAGGAATGTGAAGTCAGTTTCTTAGACAGAAGTGTAAAGTCAGTGTCTAAGGCAGGAGCGTAAAGTCAGCGTCTAACGCAGGGGGTGTAGAGTCAGTGTCTAAGGCAGGAATGCAAAGAGAGTGTCTGAGGCAGGAGCACAAAGTCAGTGCCTGAGGCAGGAATCTAAAGTCAGTGTCTAAGGCAGTGTCTAAGGCAGGAACCTAAAGTCAGTGTCTAACACAGCCACTGTTTTTACACACCCTGTGTTAGACACTGACTTTCGGTTCCTGCCTTAAAGTCAGTGTCTAAGGCAGGAACCTAAAGTCAGTGTCTAACACAGGGTGTATAAAAATTGTGTCTAAGGCAGGGAGTGTAAAGTCAATGTCTGAGGCAGGGAGTCTAAAGTCTGTGTGTAAGTCAAGGAGCGTAAAGTCAGTGTCTAAGGCAGGGAACGTAAAGTTAGTGTCTAAGGCAGGGAGTGTAAAGTTAGTGTCTAAGGCAGGGAGTGTAAAGTTAGTGTCTAAGGCAGGGAACGTAAAGTTAGTGTCTAAGGCAGGGAGTGTAAAGTCAGTGTCTAAGGCAGGGAGTGTAAAGTCAGTGTCTAAGGCAGTGAGTGTAAAGTCAGTGTCTAAGGCAGTGAGTGTAAAGTCAGTGTCTGAGGCAAGGAGTGTAAAGTCAGTGTCTAAGGCTGGGAGTGTAAAGTCTGCGTCTAAGGCAGGGAATGTAAAGTCGGTGTGTAAGGCAAGGAGTGTAAAGTCAGTGTCTAATGCATGAGCGTAAAGTTAGTGTCTAAGACAGGTGTGTAAAATCATAGTCTTGGGTAGGGAGCATAAAGTCAGCGTCTAAGGCAGAAATTTAAAGCTCAGTGTCTATGGCAGGAGCATAAACTCAGTGTCTAATGCAGGAATGTGAAGTCAGTTTCTTAGACAGAAGTGTAAAGTCAGTGTCTAAGGCAGGAGCGTAAAGTCAGCGTCTAACGCAGGGGGTGTAGAGTCAGTATCTAAGGCAGGACTCTAAAGTCAGTGTCTAAGACAGGGACGTAATGTCAGTAAGGCAGGAATGCAAAGAGAGTGTCTGAGGCAGGAGCACAAAGTCAGTGTCTGAGGCAGGAATCTAAAGTCAGTGTCTAA
>JAQMYG010000008.1:25116367-25127631 GCA_030014215.1 Clariallabes teugelsi | reverse complement strand
TATATATATCCAGAGATCACATGTAATAGCTTTAACAGGAAGTCACACTCGTGACATGAGGTAAAAAAAAAAAAAAACATTACATGTACAGAATTTACTACCTTGGAAAAAATATATATATGTCAATGAAATGTCAATATTTGACAAGCCATTTAATAATTCATTCATGTTAGGATCTCCCATCAAGAAGCACGGTCAATTTCAGAATTATTGGCACCCTTCAAGAAAATGTGCAGTTTAATTTGTTTTATCCGAATATGGGCTTGTACACAGCAACATTTATGACACAGCTATTTAAACAAATAATAATAATTATGCAATTAACTTTGTCCAGAAAGATAGGAGGTCATAAAATGAATGAATGAATGAATGAATGAATGAATGAATAAATAAATAAATAATCATGGGAGTGAATAATGAATTTGAGTAGATTGTTTATGTTACAAAAATATATACATGATCAAAAAGAAAACTCCCGTGTACTCACATGTTCACGTTTGAAATCCTTCAATGCAGGTGTTGTGTTGCTGTTTTTTTTAAATTATTTAATTTTTTTCACGTGTTAATAATTTCTGTAGTATGTAAGTGTCAAATGTGTTTTGTGGTATATTATCTCCTCGGGTTACGGCTTCAGATTATTTTTAGGTGAACGGCATTAAGATATCAGGTGAACAATGTCAAAACAAAGCTAATGATTCAAGTGTAGCTGTGAGCGAGACGTCTATTAGCGGTCACTCTACCTAGCAAGCATTACCAGTTTATCTAACGAGCGTCATATGTTTTAGGTAACACGAAGTAAGCAAGCGGTTTGAGTAAATGGATCTAATTGTGGTAGGTTGTAGTGGACGGGGTTTAGTTCTCAAGACATGTTTGATGTTTGCTTTTTCAAAATAAATAAATAAATAAATAAGTTTTTGTATACAAGCTACAGTACAAGGTTAATTTTGCCTAATGAAAATCCCAGCCCTTAAAGGTCCCGTATTTGACTATTTCTTTAACAATTAAAACACAGGCCTCCGAGCTCTGTGTGTCTGTGTGTGTTAACGCCCCAGCTGAACTACTCCTCAGTGAGGCATTTTTCATACCTTAAACTCCCTCTGATTCACTCCTCATCTGGGAGTGCTGTTTCAGTGTCTATGTAAATGAGCTAATCCTGAGCCACACCCCTCCAGAGAACAGCAGAGCTGAGCAACAAGCAGAGGGAGGGGCTCTTCTTTTATGAGATAACATTAGAGGGGGAATCTTGTTGGTGTGTTAAAGGCCCAGGCCAATACCAAAAAAAAAAAAAAATTACATTACATTACATTACGAGTCAGGCGTCTGGGAAAACCGTAACTTCTCTCTGAGTTCAACTAGGCGTGACTCCACCCATACGTGGAGCGGCTTCAAAAACATGACGAAGAAACTGTAGCGAAAAGGTGCAAATTATATGAATTTCAATATGGAACTTTGATTTGTTAAAATAAAACTGTTTAAAATGTGGGTACACATCTTATTACCTAATGCCAAAATATGAAACTAGTAATGGGTGTGGCTTAAACAACAATGAATCCCAGCTCTGATAAACAAGTCTAGTTTTAATCAGATTCCCTGTAAACCAGTTAAAATAACATAAAATAATCTATTAGTTTTTTCATTTTGGATGAGACCTTAGCTATATAGTTTCAGTGGAAAAAAGCAAACATCAGACAGTTAAAAAAAAAAAAAAAAACTTTTTGGTTAAAAGACTACTTTTGGAGTGAGTGTACATTTTTATCATTTTAACTTGCATCAATTTGCAGTCATTTAATACCAAAATATGTCTCAGAGAAAGGAATGTTGTGCTTGCCTTAATTTAATTTCTCTTCTATTTATTTTTTCAAGAGATATGACATTAAATTAAATAGTGTAATATGATACTAAATGAAGGTGAAGGTGAAACGTGTAAATATCATAGGAATGGATTTGGGTATTTATTTCTACATTACGAACACTGTTTGCAAAAAAACAAATGCTGTAAAACGAAGACAGTCGAAGACTGGGTTAGTGATACAGTACTTGGTACCGCAGGTTCATTTGGCAGTCGCAGTCCACCGCGGATACCTCCTGCCATTACATTTGCTGTGACATCTCATTTGATTTAATTTGCCAATTAACTTGCTTCGAGATGGGAATTAGACTAATAAATCTGCGTGGCCTTTTTCCCTCTCTGAGGATGGTGAGGGGGGGGGGGGTTTGACCTCGGAAGGAAAAAATAAAAAAAGAGAAAGTGAAGCAAAACTGATCCGTGCTGGAGTGCAAGGCTCTGCTAGAGATCTAGTGTGTGTGTGTGTGTGTGTGTGTGTGTGTGTATGTGTGTGTAAGTAGTAGAGTGTGTCTTACCTGTCACTGTAGGCGGCAGCGGCAGCTGTGGCAGGCTGGGCGTATCGGTAGGCAGCGTAACCGCCCTACAAGACACACACGTACACACAAAAGCATACAAAGGAACAATTATAAGGGACACTTGTTGCTTTCCACCCACTACCACCACAATCATATCATTATTTTAATGTCCTTTAACATCATAAACTATATTTAAGACAATCAAACATGTTTCTATGGAAACCACAAGCATTAGCTTTGTCCAGGTTCTGGTTCAGGTTTTTACCCAGATATTAAATATGTATAGAAATATTAAAGAAAATCCAAGTTTAGAAAGAAGTAGCAGAGGTCGCTAGTGCCTCTGGTGAGAGTGGGCCAATTTTACAGTATAGTTTTTTAATATTAAGAGAAGATTTGAAATATTATTTATGAAATTCCTATTTAACTTTCACACGCAGTTCAAATAATTAAATCAAATATATTTTTTTATGGTAAAATAATAATAATAATAAAAAACTACAAACAACATTTCAAATACTTTTCATTGTTTTCTGTCAACATTGCAGAATCCATACAAGCTCAATTAGCAAGTATATTTACTAGAGATGCTCCGATCAGCATTTTTGGGGCCGATCACCGATCACCGATCACAAAGATCATGATCTGCCGATTGCCGATCACTGCCGATCACAGAATGGCAGGGGAATGGGAATATTTTATCTATAATCTAGCAGAGTTTGCACTCTGCTAGATTATAGATAAAAGATCTATAAAAATATAAATCTAATTATAATATATAAATATAATTGTATGGTTCACGTCGTTTAAATGCATCACTCACAGTCGGCTGGTTGAGGGATGGGGATGTTGTTGGCATCGGCTGGTTTAGTTTCTCATACTCTGTATATTCAGTTGTATGGCGTGTTCTAAGATGCCTAATCATGTTAGTGGTGTTAAAATGCCGTGGCTCGCTTCCACCTCGAGGGATTTCATCACGACATACATTGCAAACGGCTAACTTTACGTCTTTATCGGACACTTTGAAAAACTTCCAGACGGGAGAACTCATGTTGCCACTGGTAAGCTCCGCTCTGCCGTTGTTTACCTGTGCGCCGTGCATGCACGTGTGAAAAAGTCGCGCAAGTAATTTCCGTCAAGCGATCGGCTTTTGGGGTTTCGGCGCTTTTGAGGTTCGCCGATCAAGCTATTTTTAGCCAATATCGGCCGATCATGATCGGTGGCCGATCAATCGGAGCGTCACTAATATTTACTGTAACTTTACTCATTTCTTTGTAAACTACAAAAACGTTGTTGATTCTGTTTCATTTCCATCATCGTTCCACCGTTAAGAAGTCTTTTAAAAACACAGAACACTTGTAAACACTAGATTCACTCATTAGCGAACTCCCTTTGCAACTCTGTGCTGCCTAGCAACTCAGCTTCAGAGCATGGTTAGCGATTCATGCTAAGTATATTTACAGAGTTATTTTAGTCAAGTCTATTATAAGTCATTTCCCAGCACAACTGATGAAAATGTTAATCCTAGACTCGTTTCCATTCTCACTCAGCCATGTAGCTTATTACTAACTTATTAGCACTAGCTTCAGTCATTAGCTAACGTCCCTGATGTCTGCATTCGTCAAAATGTTAGTCTTTTCTTAGTAATTTATCAACGTATCTGAGGTAAATGTTGATATTCCGGACACGTTTGACACATTGCCAGTGTCCCCGCGCCATTGCATTTCCTTACAGGGCTTGTAGCTAAATTATGGTTAGCTTCAGTCGTTAGCTAGCTTCTTTACTGCACGTTTACTTTCCCCAGTTTGCTCTTTCTACTCCTCACTGCACATCTGTAGTTAGTCTCTGATATTAAATATACTGTACTTCTATAGACGAGTGGAAGTGTAACGTGAGCGGTTCAAATAATTGAATCTAAATCTCAAACCGAGAGGACGGACACATCCTGTCTCCGAGTTTTCTCTTAAACAAAAATCTTACACAGAAGTGAAGCAACTCCTCAGACTCCATTCTCCAAACTCAATTTCTGTCCTGTTCTTTCACTTCTTCACCCTGCCCTCTCTCTCTCTCTCTCTCTCTCTCTCTCTCTGCGGTCCTGCTCTTCTTTCCTTCATCCTCATCAAGGATGGTACACTCGTCCTCCAGGCTGTCACACTTCAGCGCTCCCCTCTCCCCCTCTCTCTTTTCTTCCTTTTATATTTTGTCCTCTTTCCTTTTCCACTGTCTCTCCATCACTGCCCTCTCACCTTACCACCATGTTCTTCTCTTCACCTCTCTTTTCTTTGCAAAATATTTATTTATTATTAATTTCTCTCTCTCTCTTTGTTTCTGCTCTACAATTTCAGTCTTGTACCAATTTTAGACATTTTTATTATTTTGACTGCATGTGTACTGATCCTAAAAGCCCTGTGACTAGGTGCTCTTTCGATCATACCCTTTTGTCATCTATTAGCACGTCTCGTTTTTGTAAAATGTAAGATTATTTTATTATTATTTAAAACTAATACAGTGCATCCTTTGGCGAAAAAATGATCTTATGTTGCTGATGTGAAAAAAAAAGACACACCCACACACACATCCAGACAATGTAACCTAAGCAACACCTAGATATTACAAGTTTCTTCTTCTTCTTTTACTTCTTCTTCTTATTATTATTATTATTATGAGAGTACTTGTGTGGCGAGACATCATTCAGACCACTGTGCGCTTTACAGTCGTTAAAGATCGACCAGTGACAGGCAATAAACGTCCCAAAATGAACTGATTTATTGTATTTGTCGTACAGAATTACATCGGCGTAAACATGCTGATTGTGTGAAACTGGAGAACACAGACATCTCTCGATTTTTATCTAGCAAAAGTCCTTCAGTCTTCTCCGCATCCTCATTTTAACTCTCTTCTACTCTAAGAAATTACACTGCAGCATTTTCTCTCTCTCTCTCTCTCTCTCTCTCTCTCTCTCTCTCTTTCCCTTCAGGCCATAACACTGCATCACTCCTTCCTCGCTCTCCTTTCTGCTCCAAAAATGGGGTTTCCCTGCTTGACTAGGGTTGCCAGGTATGCACAACAAAAATCACCAAATGATGCTAGAGATACTGAAACCTTTACCAAGGTAATATTCTGGAGACATCTTAAAACATGCAAATTTTTTAATTTAATGTCTAGTTTATTTCAGCTGCATATTAAATCCTGGATTCTGACGGGTCAGATCATGTGAATGAATCTTCATTAACAGCAATTTGCTACTGAGGCGATTGTTTCCCTGGTTATATCTCATTCACAGGGATTTTTTCAAGTTTTCTGTCAGAAGACTTTTGTGGAAGGAGACTCTAGTGTCAGTGCGAGGTAAAACTGCAAGCAGAAAGTTGTGTTTTTGGTCTTATTAACTGTAAAAGAAGACAAAATAAAGGGCTGATGTGGTGATCACTATTTGCAGCTGCTATAGCATAAGCTATAACAGGAACTGACTTGTTTTTAAATTTTTTATTAATATTATTATTATTATTATTATTATTATTATTATTATTTTATTTATTTATTTATTTTTGCTGTGAAAGAAGAGGACCAACACAATCCAGATTATGCTGGTGCTGGAAAACACCACACACACAAAAATATCTAAACCACAGCGGTAGCTCTATTGTAACTCTGCTCATCACATCGCAATGCTGTTGAATATTGGTGCAGGATCATGAAAAATAAATGCTGGGATTCTAAAGACCTGGCATCCCATGGCATGATGACTCACTGCTTAATTCAGTCAGCATCTCTTTCCAGCTAGCCCTCTTGCCAAATCATTTGCTCACGCAGTTTCAGAGAACGGCTGGGCTTTTTAGGGGGAAACGGGGGAACATCTAGAACCAGTATTTAAAGCTTCCTTTTACTCCCGAGGCCACTCTGAGCACTGGGACAGAGCCGCTGGCTCAGGAGGAGTGACGGTGCGGTCAGGAGTTTAATACCGATCCAGAGTCAGGCCATCATTTATCTTTATGACTTGCAGCAAGGAGAGAGAGACAGAGAGACAGAGAGAGAGAGACAAAGTGAAAAAGACAGAGAGAGAGAGAGAGAGAGAGAGAGAGAGAGAGAGAGACAAAGAGAGAGAGAGAGACAGAGAGAGAGAGAGAGACAAAGTGAAAAAGACAGAGAGAGCGAGAGAGAGACAGAGAGAGGGGGACGGAAAGTGAAGTGCTCCATTTGTGTGTGTGTGGACACATGAGGCATATCTGCACCACTAAACCCTGCTGCTGGGGATCGGGTGCTCCTGTGTGGGCGTGTGTTTGCCTGTCCAAGTGCTGTTGTGTAAAAGAGATGATAATTGTCACACCTGCTGCCGTGTTTGTAATTTCTCTGTAATTCTCACCATGACATTTATAGAGACGAGATACGAGAGTGACACGTAAGTGTATAAAACGAGTAAGGAATAAAACACCACATGTTGATTATTTTCCAATAACGGCGCATCCCTAAGAGACTTAAGATGCTGAGACTTAAGAGTTGCATTAATTCAGAAGAAGATGCAGATTTCTTTTCTATAAATATATTAATATTAAAATGTTATAATTTCCATAGTAACAACTCATACAAGAGGGCGTGTACGAGGAGCAATTTGCATAATTAAAAGAGATAGATAGATAGATCGATCGATAGATAGATAGATAGATAGATAGATGTGTGTGTTTTTTAACAAACGAAAAAAAAAACTGTTTGGGGAAACTGTAAGAAATGTTGTAGTGTTTATGGAAGGAGTCTCCAGTGTTAGGTAAAGTTGTAACTTTAGGTTTTATCACATCTTCAGTACAGAAGTCTGCTTTGCAAATTTCTGGGTAACAAAAATCAATCAATCAATCAATCAATTGATGGTCTTTTCTAAAAATATATAATAATAATAATAATAAAGTGAAACGTGTACACACTATAGGAAAATAATCAAAATGGAGTTAGTAACAAGGACGACTTCGACTTCGCATTCCACCAAGCTTTTGTGGATTGTTTGCCCTAAAAGCATTTAATTTCTTACAAAGCACCGAAAATTTGCTTTTATAGAAGAAAGACATTCCAGTTGAGGAGAAATGACTCGAAACGCTGCAACCGCAGCCACTTTTTTTAACGATCTCACTGATTTTTCCAGGACGTTTTATTGCTTGTGTTATTTTCCAGGTCTCTTCCATGACTGTAAAACACGTCTATAAATGTCCTGGTTTTCCGGGACGTGTGGGAGCCTTTGACTTTGTAAGTGTACGATTACTGACTGCAGTCCATCTGTTGGTGGGCACGATGTATTGGAGTCAACGGAAAGGGCGCACCAGGGAGCAGACACGAGCTGGGTTGTAGCCAAAGCAGTGAAGACAAACAACCACCTCGCCGTCAAATCATCAATTACACCAAACTTTATTTTATCTGCATTAGTGAGGATGATAAATCTAATCTAATTTTTTACCAGTATGGCTGTGAGTGTCGTCTTTCCACCACCACATCAAAACTCTCCAGAGAGCAGCTCAAGACAACCTTTATTAGTTTAGTTTTTTATTTTTATTTTTTTGCATCTTCAGCTTTACCACAGACTGTTAGAAGATCTCAAACACCTTGCTGCAAACATTAAAGAGTTTCAGCTTCTTAGTAAGTAGTCTGCTCATCCTTTTCCAGCAGACTTTTCTGTCCAGGTTGTGGTCCAGATGGACACCAAGGTATGTGTAGGCATCAACAGCTCAATGCTCTAGTACTCCACTACCACCCTATTGGTCTTGACCATGCTGAGGAGTAGATGGTTCTTTCCATACCACTCCATGAAGTTCTTAACCTGTTCCCTGTCCATCCATGATGCAAAAAACAATCAGAAATGGCAAAAGATCTGACCTGCCATGAAACCTCATGGTGTACAAGGTAAAGAGGAAAGTAGAAGGACAAGGTTCCTTTTGGTGCTCCAGTGCTGCTTGGCAAGTGTTCAGACAGGGACCAACATGGGATCTACCTATCAAGTGGACCTGCACGTCCACCTGCATCATTCTCATCTTCTCTTTCAGCGGGGGAGGTTGGATGTTTTTAAACATGCTCGAGAAATCAAAGAAAGTGATTTTTAACTGTGGTGGTGTTGTAGTCCAGATGGATGTGGGCCTTTTCCAGTAGATCTTATGTGGTATATTGAAGCATTTGTTTTCATATTACAGGTAGGCAAGCTGTGATGGACTCAATACTCTGTAACCTCGGTTCATGTAACATAAGACACACCAGTCTCCTCAAAGAAAACACCAAACTTTCAGAATAAAGAAATCTTCCTTTGTGTTACATATTTACATATTTTTACTCCACCGAAACCAAGGACAGCTAAAACTAGAAATGTTTTCTCTTTGTGATGTAGAAACACACTGAATGGGCTAGCAGTCATCTGGACAATGTAGCAGCTTTTGTGCAAAAATGCTAATCAGGCGCAGGTTCCCTCACTGGCAGAATGGAACAGCTGATGATGTAATGAATCGCAAATCGCAATAACAATTATAATAAACAAATGCAATGTGCACAAACAAGCACCTTTAAATCTAGTCTTTGTGTAAAAAGTTAAAACCAAATGAAACAGACCCCGAATAGACAGCAACCATAAACTTGTTCTATATTTATATATCCTTATTGCAATAACCTTTTTATGTATTATATAATTTTTTATATTGACTTGAGAAAACAAACTGACCTGAAGTCATGATCGAAATTATTTATACAAAACAATTATCGCTCTATGTTAATTAGCATGACATTTGTTCAGGTCTGATATGTGTGTGGGGAAAAAAAAACACATCTTAAAATAATATTTTGATCACAGTGACTAAAATCTATTTTCATTTAAGATTAACCAAGAAGAAATGATCATTGTGATAAACATATTAATCAGAATTTTCTTTTGACAATTAATATACCATTTTTTAAATGTATATATGCTATATTTACTAAAATGAAAAAAAAATAAAAAATCCCAAAAGTTCCAACTATGTTGAATTGCCCCACATTTAAACATATTTTTTTCTATGTAGCTGAATTATTATTATTATTATTGCCATGTCGGCATTTGTGAAGTCTATTTATGAATATTTTAGAAAGTTTCTGTTAGATTTATTAGCACAAATGCATGAAATGCCTTTTTTGCCGCTTTTACAGCAACACGAGGGTTAAACTGGAACAGACGTTTTAATCAGAGATGAGGTGGAATCAAGTGGTGTAAGAAAAAACTTGTTCATACTTACATAGATATCTGCGCCATAAAATCCGTCCTGGTAAACGACGCTGCAGACACACACACACACACACACACACACACAAAGTGACAAAAACTCCACGTAAGTGCATGTTCCCATTCAAGTGCAAACACTGTTCAATCTAATAATCTGGACTTAAGTAACATGAGCACGTTCATAACTGCACTCAGACACACTCAAACACCAATACAATCCCTCTTTCAGATTGATCCATTCACAGTGATGGCACTCGCATTTTGTTTTTTATTTTTTTGTTTTTTTAAATGAAGAAGCTCAAAGCAAATGAATAACAAATAGAAAGGAAAACCATATCATGCGGCAGTATTCACTCAAACAGAATGGAAGCCTTTATTTAATGTCTTCAACTGAATGAAGGTTTTTTTTCCCCCTCCATCCTATGTTTGCGTCTTATATTCGTTTATTGACTGTATTATTGATTTAGAGACTGCTATGTGATTTTTATTTTCTCCAGAACCCTGGAGAATGCCGGCGTGAAAAAGATCCCCGTCGGAAATCAGCACACCCGAGAGTGCGAGAGTGTTTCTCATAAAGAGCAATAAGTCCAAATGAGTCATTTAAAATACGGCCCAGGTACGCGGTAACTGTATTACGGGAACAATGTTAGAGGAAACAATTTCGGAGTGAGCCTCGGCGTCTTCACAATCGCTTCTGTCAGGTAGAATATGGAGGTGAAGATCGGAGGAGAATATTTGCCAACATTTCTCACACAAGAAGTGAAAATATAATAGGAAGCCTAAACGTTTATATGAAGACTTTAAAAAGGAAAAGTGAATAGACTCTGAATCGACTCGGGAAGTGAATCAAACATGTCACAATCTGCCTTGTTCCATATACAAGACTTGACAGGTGCCTACGACTCCTGCTAGTGTTATTCTGACCCAGAGAGCACGAGCAATTTTGTTCTCTCGCACTCCTGGCCATGTGTGGCTAGCAGATCATTTAAAACTGATTTTAGCCAGCTTCAACAAAAGTACGAAATATAAAAACGGTAGGAAGCACTGAGCCGACATGATTAAAGGGAAAGAAAGACAATTTCATCCCTTTGGAGGTCTGACAGGGAAATAAACAACATGTCTGGGGCGTTCAAGTCAAAGCAGGACTTTTGATTGCGCAGAATAACAGATCACAGTTATACAAGTAAAAAAACTCCCTTTATTTCTCTATATAATCCCCTGCCACACTAACGCACTAATCGTAGTGTTTCACTAGTTTGGACACCGTCAAAGTAGAAAGTTTAATGGCCCAAACCACCATGTTGGTGAATGAGTGTGTGTATATTTCACACAGACAGTTGCGTCTCTTCTGCAAGCCGGCGTCAAGTTATCTGACACTTTCCAAGGATCAGGCGTTCTACTCACTGAATGTTCACAGGAACGACTGCAGTGGGCTCTGAGCCACCTCGGTCAGGATCGTCATTCACGGACGTACAGCCTTCTTTAAAACGTTTGCACCGTTAAGATGTTTTATTTTGTTTAAGAGTCTAGAGCAGTGGTTCTCAACCTGTGGCCCACGGGCCACAAAAAAAAATAAAAATAAATAATAATAATAATAAATGGTTTAACAACTCATTTAAAAAAATTTATTAAACAAATAAATGTATTAAACAAACTTTGAACTATATTTTTCATAAAATCATTTTGGTGA
>JAQMYG010000008.1:25096418-25108237 GCA_030014215.1 Clariallabes teugelsi | reverse complement strand
AGATAGATAGATAGATAGATAGATAGATAGATAGATAGATAGATAGATAGATAGATAGAAAAAATAGAAAGAGAATAAGGAATAAAGAAAGAATGAGGGAAAGAGACAAAGTAGAGAAAAGGGGGCGGTTGGAAAGAAGAAAGAAATTAAGCTAGAAAGAAAAAAGAAAGAAAGAAAAGTAGAAAAAAGAAATGAAGATTCATATCAAAAGAAAGGAGATAGATAGATAGATAGATAGATAGATAGATAGATAGATAGATAGATAAAGGATGGTTGAAAGGAAACGTAAAGGAAGAAAGAAACAGAAAGAACAAAAGAATGGAAAAAAGAATGCTGCTCTTTGATGTTGTTGATCAGGTTTAATGGCAGTAATTAAAAAACTACCTAAAAATAGTGACATCACAAAAATCCTACTTTAACTGGAGATAAAAGTGACTAGTCGAGTACTATCTTGGAGCAGTGTTTGAACAGTGAGTGTTTGTGTTAGGGGACTCTTACCGTTTGCATATGGGTTGACTGTCTTTTTGTTTGTCATTACTCGTGCTGTTGCATTGTTCACCTGAGCACAGCGAGAGTAAAGTCAGTACAGACATGGCAGGACAGGACGGCTTCAAATATGTCAACAGTACGCATGCATTACGCTAAAATATATATGAACATAATCCGAATAATTACAGTTGTCATAAGCAAGAGTTGACTTTAAACAGATCTCATTCATCAATACTAAGAAAAAGGACATACAAAGCAAAATAAATCAACATTTACAACAGTGTCATCGTGAAGAGATCAGCATGCGTCATCAAAACATAAGACCATCTTAAAAGAAAATGTAAAAATGAAAAAATATAAGAAAACAAATAAACCCACACACACACACACACACACAAACACAAAATGCACTTAACAAACGGAATGCTTGTCTCACATAAAAGTGCATGCAGTGGAAAGAGGGAGGAGGTTAAAGGAAAAACAAAGGAAAAATGTAAGTTCAAAATGAAAAGAAACGAAAGGAAAACAGACGGAACAAACAAGTGAGGCATTGTGCAACATACACGAAAACTTTAGAGTAGGTTGGAATTGTTGGAAAGGAAGCAACATTTAGCATTCAAACACTCGGGCCAAGAGCCTTTTCCGTCTCATTGCAAGAATATCAAATCAAAAAAATTAATAAATAAAAAAAAGAAAGAAAAGGAAAAAAAAAATCAAGAAAGAAACGCATTCCAGATTGAACGACAGCTAAAAAACAGGGTGCACTGGTTAACACAATAAATGGAGTTAACAATCGGAGTAAGATGTGCAACGAGTCAAGTCCAAGCCAATCAGTGCCTGTCACGCATCTATTAAAGTTCCACGTGTACCAAGAGAAAACAGTATCAAGGAGAACGTAATAATAAAGTCAAAAAAAAAAGGAAAAAAAAAAAAAAGGTCACGTGGTTTGCAGCGCGAGATGGCAGATGGATTTCTCCACTTACCATTCGGATTTCAGCGTGTGTGTATTGGCTAGTGAGAGTTTGGTGAGGGCTCTACGGGCTACCGTAGGAGAAGAAAGGGAGGGGAGGAGATGAGAAGCAAAATATGCAATGTCTTACTAAAATGCGACAACAAGTCACATTGGAAACTTATTTTTAAAAAAATAAAAAATAAAAATAATAATAATAAGGAAAGAAAGAAGTGGAGACAGTGTTGAGTGGGAAACCAGTGGTGGCGAGACTCATTGCTTCCTCGCAGTTGCATAATGCAAGTTCTCTCTCAAAAAAATGTGATTTTTATTGTCCGTTTCTTTTGTCGAGGACGAAAAATTGGAAAAGGTCCAATTAAAGGCTCCTTCTGGATATACAGTAGGTGGGTTAAGTTTGGAGCCGTGGCATATCCCCTGATCGGCCTCGTCATCGGACGGAAGTGGGACGCGAAGCTAACAACAAAACAACACACTGCACCCGTTTGCTTGTTGAATAAAAACGAAACGAGGTAAAAACCAAGCGGACGGCAACTTAAAGAAAAAAGTGATAAGCAACAATAGAGAAGACGGATATTGAAGCGATACAACTGTCAGAGTTCAATGAGTGAGGCGAAACCAAACAGGTATGTTTCTGTGTGTGTGTGTGTGTGTGTGTGAGTGTGTGTGAGTGTGTGGGGAGGGTGAGGATCAGGGTTTTGGGGTGAGGAAGAGGAAAGAGGGGTGTCACACACACATGTAAAAGAGGAATCGACGTATTAAATGAGAGTAAAGCAGACACAGAGAAAACACTGATAAAAGCAACATAGAAAGAAACAAAAACAAAAAAACAAAAACAAACAAACAACAAAAAACAAAGATAAAATATAGAGTACTGTTTTTCGAGAAGGGAAATATTTGTTACATGCACCTCTATTTTACGGCCTTCTACCACCGTGCCGTGTAATTTCTCCCTCGCCCTGTCCGCATCAGCACTACTTTCGAAAGTTACGAAACCAAAACCCTGCATGCAGGTGGGAGAGGGGGGAGAACAACATGCACATCATTAATTCAGTCAGAAAAAACGATTGCGAGGACCAACCAAACAAACGGTAAAGAGTAATAAAAACAAAACCCTTGAGCTCTACCTCGCTGCCATTCTTTTACACATTACTGCTGCTGCTGCTTTTACAGACCTCCCTGCTCCTTTTTATTTGCCCCTGCGCCATGCAAGCATCAAGACGGGCAACCATTAAGCCAAAGGCGTGAACAATAATTTACCAGTTCAGTTAGAACCTCTAAAGAAAACAATGAAAAAAAAGAAAAAAACAAAACAAAACAAAAAACAACCAAACATTATCTAATGTCATTATAGCTATAACAGTAACCTAGACTAAAGCATTATAAAATTTTCAGGATTTCATTGGGGCATATGCGTTACGACTTAAACAACAAATGATTTACTGTAATCACAAATTGCAAGAAATCAGAAACAGTGAATGTGCATAACCCCGCCCCTTTTTCTTATTTTATGTGCGTCGCCAAAGAAATAGCATAGTAACATGATAACAGTGAAGGCTTCTTTGATGCCAAACATACTGTACATAAAGTTTCATTTGACAAACTTGTATAGTAAAATTTTCCATTTTAAGACGATGTCAACAATTTCACCGCTCAAAGGTGAAACTGAACTTAAAGAAACAATTTAAGCTAAATTTAAATAACTGAAGCATTCACAACTATTGTTAGTTAAGAAACTGTTAGCTATCGCAGTTGGACATGAATTCATTTACTATAATTTACTAACACTATAATGGAAACAATTTAATAGTTATGACTGTTGTAAACCTGTAGCATTAGTTACACCTGTCTGTCACGAGCTACAGTTATGACTATAATACGTATCTACCTACTGTATATATAAAAGCTGGAATGAATCAATCAATGAAGTTGTTCAATAAGGTTCAAACATTATCCCCGCCCTTAATCTTTAGATTTTATTTCCTACTTTTTCCCCTACTTTTTCTACGTATGTAATCATGGTGTCGAGCACACTGTTTATCCCCAATCACACGTCACATTTTCACATATTAATTCTGACAAATTTGCCACCGTGAGACTGTGTTAACAATTTAAACGATGAATTTCATACGATGCTCAGCCTCTTAATTAAAAAAAGTACAAGTTTTATGTCTGTTATATTTATTACAACTATTCTAATGTGAGTGGCTAGTGTAAATCTGGGCTTGCGCAGGGAGTTAACAGCAGATCTACAGCAGCTTGCGTATACAGTTAGCAAAAAACGTTTCTCCAGAAATAGCTTGTGCATTAAAATAAAGAAAAACACTGAATTAAATTGCAATCATGATATCATTTTTCATAAATAAATCAAGTATATTAGCAATACTGCACTTTATATAGCATAAGATTATTATTATTATTATTATTATTATTATTATTATCATCATCATTATCATCATTATTATCATCATCATCATCATAAAATAGCATGCAAAGGAAACAGATTCTAATACATACCTTAGATCCCCTCTCATTAAAAATGATCTCAACATCTAAGATTTTACCAAATTGCTGAAAGAAAAACAAACAAATAAAAAAACAAATTATCATTCATTTTCCATCACTTACTTATGTTTATGAACATGTATGATATTTTTAATCATTAATGCTAGCCAGCTAGCTAACATCAGCTAACCTGACAGAATTTCTAAGATAATTTTTCATTGGTTTTCACTGCTGAATTTTGTAGTTTTATATAAATATATTTTATATATATATAACTTAGACCAGATAGCTTGTCAGCATTCTGAGAGGATTTTATGATCATATTACTCCTAATATTCACCACCAACACTAACCAGCTAGCAAAATTAAGTTAATCTGACAGGAATCCTGAGGTGATTTTTAAAATATAATATACATAATTCTTGTTTTGCTAGCTGGTTAGCATTCATCCCTACAGCTAGCAAAGATCTGACAGGATTTTCCAGTTTTCTTTTTTTTTTTTTTAAGTAAAAATTTTTTTTAAAAGCCTATTTCATAGATTTTCACTCGCAGTGCTTTCAAGCTAGCTAACATGACATGGTTTCTGAAAGGACATTCATGAATTCTCATCATTGTCATTGTTAACACAAACCAGCTAGCTAAAATGTGCTAATCTGAGACAAATCTTCCAAAATGTTCACCACGAACACCGAACTTACCCCATTAACACCACTAGCAGCTAGCAATCTTTGAGGATTTCTGAGGATTTTTAAGTGATATTCACATATTTCCAATCCCGCTAGAAGCTAGTTAAGGCTAGCTAACTTGACAGGATTCCTGAGAGGATTTTTTTTTTCAACATTCCCATTTTTTCTATAATATACAGTACAATATTAATGCTAGCAAGCTAGTTAACAATAGCGTGTCTAACAGGTGTTCTAAGATCATTGTTAGTAAATGTTTATAAAATTCGCTAGTCATCCTAGCTACTGTAGATGAACAACAGACGGTTTTTGTCACAGGACATTTGATAAACATTTTACCTTTTTAATCTCAAACCTGTGCATGTAATGAATTTACCTAAATGTGTGTAGAAAATTCACTTGAGAAACAGAATGTTTTGCTAATATTATTCTGTATGTCACAGCCGTGGCTTATCTCAGGCTAAAAGGCACCAAACACTGAATATCAGGTACATTTTTAGAGTGACATTCTGAATAAGCCCCTGTATCTGCTCTGGTGCTCAACGTCATGCTAGCGTGACCCCGAGCGTCGTAAACAGATGTACTCTAACACCCGAGCTGAGATGGTGGGGAAAAAAGCAGGTACTCACGCCGAACATTTGCCTGAGGTCTGGATCTCTGAACCTGAAGGGAATGTTGGAGACGTGGAGTCGCTTCGGCTGCGTCTTGTTTTCCGAGCTTTCGGAGGACTGCGTCTGTTGCTGGCTGTCTGTCTGTGCTGCGTCGTCTGTCTGCTGTGAAGGAGAGGGACAGATTGAGAAATGGATAGAGAGAAAGAAAGAGAGAGGAGTTATGATTACAACTGTAATGCATGTTTTTCACTTTATGAATGCTACAAAAACGCTGAATTCTTGGTTTCCCAAAGAGTTCTAGCATTGTGTTATTGTGTTATATTAAGGAAGTCACATGTTATAGGTTTACACCTTTAACCTCCAAGGGTTCTCTCTGAAGGCAACCTGAAGCAACTTTATGGTGATAGACAAAACCTTTGTAGTTCCCAACTTTGTTTTGGGGATTTCTTAATAATAAAAAAGTAAAAGTTCAACCTGTTAAGGGTCACATTTGAGAGAAAGCGAACAGGAATACCTGGTGAACATTTTTTGAATCCTGAGGAACCTGTGAAGAGCACATGTGCTCCTTAGATAGCAATTGTTCTACTGAAGCTGTCTAAAAGAGTTTTATGAGAAACCTTATCTGAAAGTTCTGGAGTTCAACCTGTTATGGGTCACCCTTGGGAGAAAGCCAACAGGACTACCTAGAACCTTTTTAGGATGCTGAGGAACCTGTGAAGAGCGCGGGAGTATGTTACATGACTATTGTTTCCAGCTTACTAAAAGGGTTCTCTCTTGAACATTTTCTGAATGCCAAAGCTATTAATAGAATATTTCTAATGTGGGTCCTTTCTGAGAAAAAGTGAAAAGACCAACCGCTTAGGCTCTTGAGAAGTTCTTTAGAGGATGGTTTAAGGATTTTAAGCAGGTCTAATTTCCTGAACGGAAAGCTCAGAGTGGTCAGGGTCTTCATACATCCTTTATTCATTCATGACAGAAAGTAAAAGAGACAACACAAAGAAGACCTCTCTTTAGGGTTCTATGAGGAGCTTTTTTTATGCAACAGATTCTTGAAGAACCCGTAAAGGGTGCATGATTCCCTAAATGTTCTTCAGCTACTGAAACGTTCAGACTTTCCAAAATGGTACCTTTTCTGCAAAGGAAGCCCTCTGTTTTAGGGTTCTACATGATATCATTTAAAGGTTCATGAGAGAAATTAAAATGGACAAACCCAAGGAACCATCGGAGGAACTGTTTGGTTTCTCAAAGGACAAATAAAAAAAATTCCTAGAAATAAGGCAAAATCTCCTGGAAGAAAAACTCAGTGTGGAATCTAAAAAAATTTTTCTCACAAAAAGATGACTAATGGATGGCTTTCAAAAGTAATGGCACCCATCACCAGAGGCACTGCACAATTTCAGTAGTGTGTGCACCTGGACGACTTCATTCAGGCCTAAAATGCGTCAAATATTATTTTAGAGAACCTGAGACTCTTTAAACTTTTCACCATGTGTCATGTGCTCAGTATTATAAGACCCTCGTTGCTCAGCCTGTCTCTCCGTGATGCCCCTTGGAGCCTCGGCTCCGTCTCAACAACCCTGCGAGTGGAAGGTTCTTTCTAGCCACCTGCTCCTGACTTCTGTTCTATATGGAAAACATATGTGGATCACACACACACACACACACACACACACACACACACACACACATGCACTGGCGTTTGATGGCTGGTGCTGTTTGTGTGAGGGGAGTTATGGTGTAAAAAAAAAAAAAAGAAGAAGAAGAAGAAAAAAAAAAGCAAGCCTGTGGTTAAAAAGTGACATGGCTGCCTTCTCCTTCTCTCTCTTTTTTTTCTCCCTCTGTCTTTCCGTTCTCTCCTCTTCTTCCACGGCTGACTGACGGCCAGCTCTCTGTGCCTATCTCCCTCCGAGCCAGGCCTCATGCCTGTGTGTAGTGTGTGTGATGGGCTTTAAATGTGTGTGTGTGTGTGTGGGCTTTATGTTTCTGAGATACTGCCTTAGCTGGAGAGAATTTCCAGAGTTAGCCTTTTTCTCTTCGTGTGCGTGTGTGTGTGTGTGTGTGTATGTGTACAATATGCGCATATGTTTATGTTTCTTACTACTGCCTCATCAAACAGGAGGGGAAGCTTAGCTCAGCTCAGCTCAGCAGCGCCTGGAGATATTTTTAAAATCTCAGAGAAGACTGCAATCATTGTGGCACCCTTTGCCCAGTCTTTAAAGACATCTCGTCCTCTACTGTCCTGCTGTCCTCAAGTCCAGCGTTTGCAATAACAAATTCCTGTCCAAATGGCATTTCTCTCCCCCAAATTGTGTCATTTTATATCATTTAAAATAACGCATCTCAGTGAACAAATTGTTAGAGTGAGAAATCACACACGCAGGGTCATGCTGCTATAGGACAATAATGAAGATGTGATGACGTGGAAAGTCCTAAAAGGTTTTAATCCCCATCACTGAGGGTGTTTAAACAACAACATGTTGAACCATTTATCTGTTTATAGATGCACTTTCTGTTGAGTGCATTTAAAGCTGAGAAAAGAGAGATAGAGAGGTAGAGAGATGGTGCGGAGAGAAAAAATGACATAAAAGCGAGAGAGAGAGGTGGAGGTATAGAGAGAGAGAGAGACAAAGTGATGGAGAGAAAAATGTATGTAAATAGAGAGAATATGGAGAAAGAGAGGAAAACAGACATAAAGAGAAAGAGAGATGGAGGTATAGAAAAAGAGCAAGAGGTGTGGAAAGAGAAGTATACATAAACACGTTGAGCAGCCTTTCTTTAAAAAAAATAAAAAATAAAAATCTTGCCATTACTAAGAAACTGCAAAGCTCCTAAAACAAAGTGCTGACACTGCAGACTCCTTCCATGCATGAATGTTAAATGAACGTTACCAAAACGTGTAACGAAATTTGAATCTGCTCATGAATGGTGTGTGCTTTACAGAACCCGGCCATTAATATAGAAACAGTAAAGTATTAGGACGTGCGCATTACTATAAATATAAAGCGCTGATGTTCTAGATAATTAAACAACACCTTCTAAACAACCAGGATGCGGACAAACAGCTTGCTGTTCAGTGTACTGTGATCTTCTAATGCGGAATCTT
The DNA here is from genome assembly GCA_030014215.1 of Clariallabes teugelsi. Taxonomy (NCBI): domain Eukaryota; kingdom Metazoa; phylum Chordata; class Actinopteri; order Siluriformes; family Clariidae; genus Clariallabes; species Clariallabes teugelsi. Next base: position 25,099,879 of record JAQMYG010000008.1, on the reverse strand, counting down.
TTTGTACATTTGTAAAAACATATTTTATACATCAGCGTTGTGTCTCTGAAGGTTCATGTTTATGTTGGTGTATTAAACTTGCACCTGAGCGAAGTGTCTTGAACATCTTCAAATATGTGTGTGTTATTATCACAGGAAGTGCTCTGGGCTACTCCATCAGCAGCGTCGCATATTAAGGCTGGAACAAGATATATGTATATAAAAGAAAGACGACACCCTGCCGATCTTGATACGTACATCAATAACACAAACCCTGCGGGCTAAGGCAAGGAGAAGTAGACAGAGACGTAAAGAATCGCTCGGGTGAGTCTTTTAAGACACGAACAGCCTCGGGAAAGACAGCAATGTGTATTATTACACATTATACAAGTTATATATATTAAAAAAAAAAGAAAGAAAAAAGAATGACACCCACTCAGAGGCAGGAGGTACTGACAGCAGGTAATCCACTGAAGCACAGCGGTAAAGTATCAGGCGTAAAAGTGACAGAGCGTAGCAGCGGTGGTCAAATTAGAACGCCTCGAATGCACGGGACCTCGTTTTTAACCATCAGCCTGCAGAAGTAACACGCTGGTGAGATTATAGCTGGAAACAGGCATGTTCTGTATTAGAGCAGCGATAAGGCCGAGGGGGCGGGGCGGGGCGGGGCTGGTCAGGTGACCCCTGTAATGTCACATGATCAACTTTTTTGTTCTCTCGAAGCAAATATCGTGCTAAAGAGAGATTCAATAAAAATCTATTTGTTGAAGAAAAGCAGGAAAGGACAGAAGAATCTTCTTCTGGGACAAAGAAAGACTGATGGAGATGAAGAGAAAGACAGAAGTGCAGAGAGAGAGTAATGGAGATGTGAAGAGAAACATGGACGTAAAAAATTAAGAGAAAGAGAGAGAGAGAGAGAGAGAGAGATGGAGGTATGAATAAGTGAGAAAGGGAAGTACAATGAGAAAGATGGAGGTCTAGAAAGACAGATGAAGATGTGCATAAAGAGAAATGGACATAAAAAAAGGAAAGCAGGAGTTGTGGAGAGACAAATGGATGTAAAAAGAAAGACATGAAGGTGTAGAAAGAGAGAGGGAGCTACTGTACTGTGTACAGAGAAAAAGCAAGAGAGATGGAGGTGTAGAGAGAAAAACAAGTGTAGAAATAGAGAGATATTGTGTAGTGTGGCATGTTAAGGGGAACAGCCGTAAAATAAAAAAAAAAAAAATAGAGGCGGAGGTGCAGAGAGAAAAACGGAGGAATAGAAAGAGACACAGATGGGAGAAAGAGAAAGATGGAAATTTTGAGAAAGAGATGGAGGTGTGGAGAGAGAGAGAAAGAGAGAGAAAGAGAGAAGGATGGAGGCACAGAAAAGGTGACAAAGGTGTAGAGAAAGAGAAACAAGGACCGAAAAGGGAAAGATGGAGTTGTGGAGAGAGAAACGGATGTAAAATGAGAGCAATGGAGGTATAGAAAGAGAAACGGAGGTATGCAGAGAGAGATGGAGGTTTATAGAGGGAGACGGAGTGATAGAGAGAAAAACGGACGTAAAAAAATTGAGACATGGAGGTGTAGAAAGAGAAACAGGCATAACAACAAAAGGATGGAGGTGTAAAAAAAAAAAAAGGAAAAAGAAGATAAAAGAAAGAGATCAAAATGTGATGAGAGAAAAATGGATGTAAGAAGAAAGGGATGGAGGAGCGGAGAGAGAAAAACGAATGCGATAGAGAGAGATGGAGGTGTACGGACATAAAGAGAGATAACGGTGCATGGAGGTGGAGAAATTAACTTCTTTTTTTTCTGTCATTTTTCCTTTTCTTTTCTGAGAAACGACACATTGTACTTTTTATGCTTTTCTAGTTCCAGTTGTGGTTTTGCAGAACCGGTTAGATCCGGCTGAGGTTGGAGCAGCTCAAACGGTCTGTTCTCTCTCTCTCTCTCTCTCTCTATGAATGAGAACATGTCTTCTTTACGTGAGACTGGACGTCTCTGCAGGAGGACGTGAGCCGGAAGACGTCACGTCTGCGAGCAGAACAACCTCACGAGCAGACGCGGACCTCGCAGGGGTTAAATCAACACTTCATCCTCTCCGTAATGAGAGTAACAAACAGCGCCGGCGCTGCGGCTCCTTCAGTCGAATTAAACGAGAAGAATATTCTGTCGTTCCTCTGTTTCCACACAATCCCGGGCAGAGTGCCAAGTTAAAACACACTGCGCGAGGATGCAGCGCGCTAACAGCTGACACTCGCTGCCGCATGCCATCTGCGTAGCGCTCGTCTCCCCGCTGGCACACACTCACCGCTTCAGACGGGAAAATAAACAAACGTGAGAGAGAGAGAGAGAGCGAGAGAGCGAGAGAGAGGCTCTCACTTTCACACGCTCGCTTTACCTCGCATCAAAACACTCGTCTATTAACAAATAAAAGAGTCACAGAGAAGAGAGACGGAGTGATTAACACAACCCTGTCTCACACAAACACACACGGGGCACGGGAGGAGGAGAGGGGGAGAGAGAGGGAATAAAAAGGTAAAGAAAAACAAAGGACGAAGGAAAGAAGAAGGAATGAACACAAATAATAAAGACATGATGGAAGGAAATACGGAGAGGAAGATATAGAGGAAAAAAAACAAAGTAAAGAAAGAAAGAATGCGAGAAGCAAACAAATGAAGAGGATCAAGGAGAAAGAAAAAAGGAAAGAAAGAAATGAAAGGGAAAAAAAGGAGTGAGGAAGGAATCAAAGATGGAAGGATGAAGAAACTAACAAAGAAAGAACGAAAGAAAGGAAAAGTAGGATGGAATAAAAAGGTGGAAGAAAGGAAGGAAGGACAAAGAAAGACAAAAACATGAAAGAAGTAATAAAAAGGAAGGAAGGAAGGAAGGAAGGAAGGAAGGAGAAAAACAAGAAAAGCAAGAAAACTAAAATTTCAAAGAAAAAGAAGGAGGAGGATAAAAATGTAAAAAGTTAAACAGAAAAAAGGACATAAGTAAAAAAAAAAAAAAGGAAAACTAGATAATGAAAGGAAAGTAAGAAATGAAGTGAAAGAGTCCTGCTGTTAGAGAAGGAGGGAACACCGAGGCCAGGCAGCCAATCAGAGCGCAGTGCGGTGTGAGGTCACGGCCCGGTGCGGTGCGAGAGTAACTGATCTGACATGTTTCTCTCTTTCACACTTCACTCTCTCACGCTGCAGGTGTGTGTCTTCTGCACTCGACAGGAAACACGACTCCCGCACTCCCAGGACGAGGATGAGAGGAGAGGAAGACCAGCCGAGCGAGACAGCATACACACACACACACACACACACACACACACAGAAACAGGCCAGCGAAGCATGGATAAAGGGCTGTAATGTGTCAGGGCTGGTGCTTACTGGACGTGTAAACGTGAGACTGCGTCAGGTGTGTCATCACGCAGCAGACATGTAGACACGCGGTTCCCTTCCCTGACCCGCAGCTCGGAGCGCATCCCCTGCATCCCCTGCATC
>JAQMYG010000008.1:25077240-25094740 GCA_030014215.1 Clariallabes teugelsi | reverse complement strand
GTGTGTGTAGTATGTGTGTGTACAGTGTTTTGTTATTTTTATTATTTGTTATTTTTTGTTTTATATGTAAGAAAGAAAGACCATATCAAAGGAAAACAAGAATGACAGAAATAGAAAATAATAAATAAATAGAAAATAAAGAAAGTATAAAATGAGAAGAATAGGAAGATGGACAATGAAAGAGTTAAGAGAGAGAGAAACACAGAGAGAGACAGAGAGAGAGAAAGAGAGAGAGATGGAAAGATACAGACAGGGGAGCAGACACAATAGACAGTGAAAAACAGATAGAAAGAGACAGACAGACAGAGACAGTGAGGGATAGACTGATAAAAAGACAGATTCAGAGTGACATTGAGAGAGAGAGAGAGAGAGATGAACAGACTTAAAATACATAGAAATACAATGAGATAAAAAAGAATAGAATGACTGACTAAGAGAAAGAGATAATTGCAGAGTGAAAGACAGACAGAAGACAACAGAAAAACAGAGAAACAGACAGAGGCAGAAAGACAGATAGAGGATGGAAAATAGACTGAAAGACTGACACAGTGAGTCAGAGACAGAAAAACAGATAGAGACGCAAAGGGTTAAAGATAACGAAAAAGAGAGACAGACAGACAGACAGGCAGAAAGGAGGATGTAGAGATACGGAGCAGAGAGATAAAAATAAAATGACATGCAGAGAGAGAGAGAGAGAGAGAGAGAGAGAGAGAAGGGAGGTAAAACAGAAGCAAATCCATGCAGACAGAGAGACAAACAGACAGAGAGAAAGATAATGAGGGAGGAAGTGAGAGACAGAGAGAGAGAGAGAGATAGGAGATATTTGAAAGAAAAAAAAGGATATTTAAAAAAAAAAGAGAAAGAGAGAAACAAAAAAAATGGAGAGATAAAAAGATGAGAGAGAAAGTGGTGAGAGAAAGTGAAGGAAAGATACAGACAGGAAATGAAAGTGACTGTAAGTGAGAGAGAGAGAGACAGAGAGAGAGATTCAAGCAGAGGAATAGAATGATAGACAGAGAGAAAGATACAGATAGAGGAATAAGACAGACTTTAACAGAGAAAGAGAACAATTGATAAGGTGGGCGTGTTCGGGGCGTGTCTGGGGCGTGCCCAGATTAAACACATCATTCTTGGACTTTTGACTTGACTCCACCCTGGTAGGAGGGGCCGGATTAGGTCTGACTCCACCCCCTGGACTTTTTATTCTGTACTGGAAGATATCGGCGTGCTATACAGAGACTAGGGACGTGTGGAGGGTGGTCATGTACGGGGCGTGTCCGGGGCGTGTCCCCTGCCCGTTCTTACCGTGGCTGTGCCGGAGACGGTGTGTGCGCTGGACTCTGCGCTGGGCTCGCTGTGTGTGTGCGCTGCAGGATACATGTTCAGCGTGTGCTCAGGTACGGCGCTCGTGCCCGGGTACTCGGGGGCGGGGTGAGGGTGGGACGCAGGGTACTCGGTGGGCAGGCCGTTCTGAGGGGGGGCGAACTGGGCGGAGGGGTACGGCTGGGCCATGGGCTCGGGTGGGGCGGGGGCGTCCTGATTACCCTGCACACACACACAAAGAGAGAGAGACAGACGGTTATTAGACATGACACGCAAAAAAACTCCCAGTCATTAGATTTCCCGTCATTTATATGAAATACAGTGATGTCAGAAAGTATTTGCACTTCGTTACATTACAGATGAAGATGATTATTATTTACTCCCAGGTGCAGATTTTAACCTTTTAACCTCAGAGTTACTGAATACCTGCCAAACCTTTTATATCCTTTCACATAAACAATCACAACATGAAACATTACACTTTTATTTGTCTCTTTCTCAGTTAATATAATTATTTAATAAAATATTTACAGAATCTTTTTTTTTTTACTTTTTTTTAAAAACTTTTTTTGAACAGATTGAAATAAATATTCTGGTTCAAAGCTATATACTAAAAATACAATATACATGCAAAAAACATTTTTATATATAAGTTAAAAATAAAACAAGATTAAAAACTGTGTTTAAGGAGTGTTGAAGTTTTAGTGATGTTTTTTACATCAAGAGGGAAATTTAGAGTTTTTGCTTCTTATAATAAAATAGTAACAAAGACTCGAACAAAATCGAGACAAATTCCTTTGAGAAAAACTTTCAGCATTTTTTTCATTTCTTGGTTCAAACTGTACTGTTGGTTCTGTTCAAGCAGAAGTTTCTCTCCAGTTTCTCGACACACTCGGACCTGTGAACACTTTGTGATCAATCTATCAATCACATTAGACTACGCTATAAACACACACACACACACACACACACACACACACACACACACACACACCATAAGAAGGTTTAGACTTTCCTGTTTAGAGAAGTTCAAAGTGAAAGCAGATTTCTGTCTCATTACCACCTGATGACTCTCACAGCGCACTTCTCTAACTAACTACCAAGATAACTCATTCACTAACTCATTCACTAACTCATTCACTAACTCATTTAAAGTTCGAAAGAAGTAAATGAATAACTGAATTAATAGTCATAAACGTTCATTATTCTTTCGTGAGGGAACGCCCCTTTTTCCTCTAAAAGAAATAAATAAATAAACCAATGACAATTTTCAGAAATAAATATATTAATAAATTAAAGGAAAAAATAAATGGATGAAAAACCAAACAAAGAGAAAAATAAGTCTATAAATAAACAGATGATTGAATTAAAAATGAATAAAAATAAATACTGCACAAAATGCAAAACAAACAAACAAAAAACAACAAAAAAATTAACAAAACGAAAAAGTAAAAAACTAAAGAAAAAAAAGAAAGCAAGAAAAAGGGGAAGAATGAAGGAATTTATAAATAAATAAATAAATAAATAATGGATAAGTAAGTAAATAAATTAACGCAGTATTTTTTACTGAAGCCACTTTGTCCTGAAAGGACAGATGGACAAATGGACAGGTGGACAGACAGAGAGATAGACAGGTGGACTGGTTGACAGACAGACAGGTGGACAGACAGATGAACAAACAAACAGATCATATGAAGAGTTCCGGATTTCCCTCAGAAATAAAACTCGCTGCTCTATAAATCACTCTGGCACATGAATGACAGTGTTATGACGCCATGTTTACATCAGCTGAGTGTACACACACACACACACACACACACACACACACACACACACACACACACGGGCGTCTGTCTCTAAAGGACAGAGAAAGGCGAACGTGTAAAAACGCCTCGTGGTAAAAGAGAAAGGGTTCCCTGCTGCTTTCTCGGCAGATGCTGCACTCGTCACGCTGTTTGCCATTAACGCCATCGCTGCCTCCTGCACTGACACCTCCGGAGAGAGAGAGAGAGAGAAGAGAGAGAGAGAGAGAGAGAGAGAGCAGACACCCGGCGCTGTAATTAGGCTTTCACTCGATTACGAGTGCTAAACTCTTTAGGCCTGAGTGTCAAAGACGAAAGAGAGAGGTGTGTGTGTGTGTGTGTGTGTGTGTGTGTAGAGACAGAGAGAAAGAGAGAGAGAGATGGAAAAGAAAGTGAGTGGAAAAGCGATGGGGCAGGAGAGAGAAGGAGAAGGCGAGAGAGAGAGGGAGAGAGAGAGAGAGAGAGAGAGAGAGAGAGAGTGAGAGAGAGAGAGAGAGAGAGAGATGGCAGACAGTCAGGCTCGAGCGCTCCAGCCTCCTCCCTAATGAGAACCACATTTTGGAGGCCTGACTTGTGTTTTACGTGGCAGCGTGCAGGACTCGGTGTCCCTCCGCTTTCAGCACCATAAAACACACAACGCGCTCCAGACGCAGCGGCAGACGAGACGCCGGGACCGAGACACCAGACGTGCTTTAACGCGTTTCTTTTCCATTGTTTTTTTTTTTTTATTCAGAAAATTTGCAAATCAAAACAAAACCCAGACTCATTACTTGTGGACACAACAGTGGACATCTCAGCGTTTAACCCGTCTGGAATAACTGCACACACACACACACACACACACACACACACACACACAGAGAGAGAGAGAGAACTAGCTGCTGATAAGAGAAGCTGATGGTGCATGCTCTCTCTCTCTCTGTGTCTCTCTGTCTCTCTACGCACACACACACACACACACACACACACAGTCTGCGGCTTCTGTACAATATGCTCGCTAAGCAAAAACTAAACAAAAAAATAAATAATATACCTCTTCCACCATCTTGCTCCCTTTTTCCTCCATAAACTAAGTATCTGCCTCGTCCTGAGCCCTGCAGCATCGGCCCCGAGCGAGCATCAATTATAGATGAGAGAGAGAGAGAGAGAGAGAAAGAGAGAGAGAGTATGAATGAGGGCGTGAGTGCATGTGGGAGGGACGTGAGGGGTGAAGAAGGAGGAGGAGGAGACAGAGGAAGAGGAGGAGGAAGTAAACGAGAGCCACGCTCTGACATTTTTTGTTTTTCCGCTGCTTTTTTCCCTTCATTCCGTTCATTCTGTTTGTGTTTTGAAAGTTGGAAGAACAGATATCAGTTTAAAACGACTTCCAGACTACGAGTGATATAAACACGGTGCAGTGAGTGGAGGATAGAGGAGAATGACTAGAGTTTAATGTGCAAAAAAATACAGTAATAATAAATAAATAAAGATGAATAAGTGTGAAGAAATTTATTTTTCAAAAGTTACATAAAAAATGGAAAAAAGCTAAATATTGAATGACTAATTATGTGTAAAATACTTAATAACGAAGAACAACAACAAAAGTCAACTAGTCGTCCAAAAAAAGAAAAAAAGAAAAAGAAAATCTGCCAGAAAAAATGCAAAACCAGAATAAAAATAATATTCACCTGATTTAATAAAAAAATAAATAAGCAAAAAGGGTGTAAAATGTGATAAATTGTAAAAGCGAACAAACAAACAAATAGAGAAACTGAAACTGATCATAAAATAAAGGGTAAGAAAATAAAAGCAAAAAAAAAAAAACCCTGATTGATAAAAACTAAACACATTAAAAATATTTAATTAAGATAAAAAATGGTTGCAAAATGTAAAAAAAAAGCATAGTAAAAATAAATAAATACATAAATAAATACAACTGTTAACAAAAAAACTAAACAAACTGAAACTGATCATCAAATAAACTGTAAGAAAAAAAAGAAAGAAAAAAAACCTAATTTAAAAAATGTTTTTTAAATTGAAATGAAAAAAAAAAAAAATTTTTTTAAATAGATGGAAAAGGATTAAAAGTAACAAATTGGTTCTGAAAAGAAAAAAAAAAAGGCAAATAAAGAAAAAAACCCTAGAATAAATAAATCAATAAATAAATTACATTTACAAATTACCAAAAAAGCAAGCAAAGAAATAAAGAAATACCAGGTAGTAAGTAGAAAAACTGAAAATTGTTTCAAATATCTTTAAAAAAAATGGATTGCTGTGACCTTTGACCTTTCTCAAACGGTTTTAACAGAATGAACCCAAACCCTACAGCGGGTAACACGGCGGCTCCTGGCGCGAGTGCGTGAGAGACTCAGCTGAGGTCCAGCTGTCTGTGTGTGAAGATGGATCACCTGTGATATTCACGCCATCCCGCTTGATTTAGTAAAGCTGTAAACCATGTGGCTCTGTCATATATCACACACACACACACACACCTTATGCTCTGCTTGAGATGAGAGCGAGAGTTGAAGAGCAGGTTGAATATACAGTACACTCTCTCTCTCTCTCTTACACACACACACACACACACACACACACACACACACACTCAGGGTATAATCCTGGACAAAACCCGGGGAAAACAGGCTGAAGCAAGGCCGTCCCAAGATCCTGCCAGCTCGTCCGCTTTCCCATGGCTCGGACGTTCGATTGCCCTTCACCTCCTCTCGCTAATTGTGTGTGTGTGTGTGTGTGTGTGTGTGTGATAGAGACAAAAAGAACCTGTAGGCTCTCCAACACAGAGCTGGATCCCGTCCAGACCCACAGGGTGCCACTTTGGCCATCGGTTCATTGATTTAAAGGGCAAATTGCTCCCTCGATACCTTGTGCTCTCTCTCTCTCTCTCTCTCTCTCTCTCTCACGCACACACACATATACACACACACACACACACACCTACACACACTCTCATTATTCCCATTGTGTGCCACACATCAATTCAACCTCCATGACTTCAGAGCAATCCATGTTCCGATTCTATCAGAGCAAGTCCAAAACCGCATCTCGCGCACTATAGAGTGCCCTATTCCAAGTGCCCTATTCCAAGTGCCCTACTAACAAAGTGACTGTCAGGCTGAAGATATTTTTTCATCTTACAATCCTTAGTGCACAAAGTATCTGGTAAACCAACCGACAAAAAACAAACACACACACACACACACACACACACACACAGACAGTGTTGTAGAGTCAGAAGCAACTGTGGATTGAAACACCTCCCTGAGTGGCGTGATGACAGACAGACGAGCGATGACACACACACACACACTATCGCTATCTGTGCTGGACAGAGAGATAATCTCGTCCGTAGCCGTGGTGTGTGTGTGTGTGTGTGTGACTGTTTTGTGAGCAGCACCATCGGCGGGAACATCGACTCGCTTTCTCCCGCAGTAAACAAATTAATAATGCAGGAGGTTTTGTAGCGCGTTGCAGCGAAACGATCCAAAAGTAACCCGCTTCCCAGCAGGGGGCCTTTTTATTCCCAGCCTTTTTATAAAAAAAAAAAATGAGACGAGCCCGGTGCAGGAATACGCAGCGCTAATGTAAGTGAGTGTTTTAACTCTGACATGACCCGGGCTGATCTCGGCGGCTGGAGGTTTCAGAGTGAGTGGGTGGAGTAGGTCTGTGTGTGTGTGTGTGTGTGTGTGTGTGAGTGCATGGATAAGAAGGTGTGTTTGTGTTTGCTCATGTGCACGTATATGTTTAGATGTACATGTCTGTGTATGCATATGCACGTGCACAGGTGTATGCATATTAAGTGTGTGTGTGTGTGTGTGTGTGTGTGTGTGTGGACTGAGTTAATGCATGAGCCAGGAACCCTCTGCCTTCTTTCCCCATTATCATATTAGCTTGCATTAGCAACTCTCAACTGATCCCTATCTCTCCCACTCTCTTTCTTTCTCTTTATCTATCTCTCTCGCCTACTCTCTCTTTCTACATCTCTCTCTCTCTCTCTCTCTCTCTCGCTCATGCAGATGAAGATGTAAAGTGGAATCAGTTCATCAATCGCAACCGCATGGGGATAACACGGCGCGGGAAGAGGATTAGCCGCGTCCTCTCTCTCTCTCCGGACCCTGCACGGGGTCTTTTTCCTGTCACACACACACACACACACACACACACACACACACACACACACACAGACTATAATTAAACTAAAAAAACAAACAAAAAAAAAACGATGAGATGAGATGTCATCATTTCCAGAATGAAATGTTTATATATACTGTAGCTCAGATCAAATTGAACCAAAAACAAAAAGGAGGTCTTGAGTTATTGAATTCTGCAACACTTTGGCCATCCCTCCGTTTTACGGTTCATTTTTTTTTAAACCACGTAAAACCGGGTCCTGTTTCATTTCCAGGCTCTGAGACAAAGCCACTGCGGGCACCGAACTGCGTCCCTGAGCAGTTTAATTAGAATTAAAGAGCTGATATGGATTAAGCGCCGCGCGGCGACAAACGTAAATCCCGTCAATCACGGAGGATCACGCAATGAAAATAGGCATGGCCGCCAAAAAAAAACAAACACTCGTCCTCCATTCAGCCGGATCCTCACCCGCCGTTAAGCACCTGCCCATCAACCCTGCCTGTGGCACTGACATTTCAATACTTCCCGAGTCCGCAGTCACACACATGCAGTTTTATCAGCTCTATTAGGATATTTGCGTGCAGGTCTATCCTTGCGAAATGCGTCTGCTGAGATTCGGCGTGACCTATGAGATGGTTAAACCCCTGCACATATTATTTCCCACCTCTCCGAAGTTCAAACACATTTCAAATTCTCCCCTGGCGCCCAGCCAAGTGCCCTCTATTGTTCGCGACTCCGGGGAAAGCCTCAACACCCCTTGTTCATCTCGCCGCGCCGTGACATTTCGCGAAAGGAGACTACCAATTTGAGGTACGCTTTCTGCCGTTTCTTTTGGCTCGGCCTAGCACTGCAACAAAGATGCAAAAAATAGCATCTCGAGAGCGGGCGTTTCGTGCGAGTCGCAAGCCGGAGTCTATTTCAAACACGCAAAACCATGCAATCACAACCGAGTTTCTATTTCAAACACTGCTGGCTGAATTCCACTGTTTTTCTTTTCCACCCCAGTCAGGAGTTTGGAGTCGATACAGAGTGTATGGAAAAACAGTAATGATGTCTCCGAGTGTGGAAGGCGCTGGCTCCTGGCCTCATTATTTCAGACGCAGTCTGAAGCATAGGAAAAAAAAAAACAGATGATCAGAATCATTGGCTCCCTTCTCCTCGACTTTCCAACTATTTCTCAGTCAGAGGAGATGGAGATCTGATCGATCACCTTTATGCTGGAATTTTGCTCAGAACTTTTGGATGGCCTTCTCATTTTGCTTCATTGGACTTTTGGGATGGGAATCACCAGGGAGCACCTGATACGATATTATCGCGATACGCTAGGTGCTGATTAGATTTGTATTTCGAATTTATAAATATTACTATTTTTTAAGATTTTGTTGCAATTCTAAACAAACTTCGCAGGATGCTATACTCCCCGACAACGTGTGAATAGTTGAGAGCGCACCACCTGTAGGATTAAAGAGGAACTGCAACATTACACCACCTCAAATGAAAACATATCTAACCAACCAATCGGTCCACTCTCCCACCAAACAACCTAAATAGTTACTTACTCATTTATGAAACTACAGTACCTACAATGAAAGCCAATATAAGAATGTACATTTCGAGCAATGAACCAAACCATTAACCTATAGTAGCAGCCTGCCAATCAACCAAATAATGTATAACACAATTTACTGCCAATCAATCAATGAACAAACCCTGACATCATACTATCCAATAATAACAGTCCACCGACCAAACAACCATTTTATAAAATAATCTACGAACCAATAATCTACGAACGATAAACGAACCAACAACCGAGCAATCAACCAAGCAATCCTCTCAAAGTCCAATTAATAACCCTACCAACCTATTTAACCAATCAAACAACACATCACCCAATGCTTGATGATCAAGTAAATGATTGTCCTACTAACCTACCAGCCAACCACGCAGGGCATCCACCAATGACCTGACCTGCTTATTGATGCAACAGTCGACCTACCAAACAACATCCAACTAATCTTCCTCCCTAAGTATCCGTCATCAATATCTCGTTTGCAAGAAAGGATGAGATGAAAGGAATGCTGCACTGCCACTTTTGAGAAAAAGTTCTAAACAGAAAAACATAACATTGAATAACATAACATAACATCCAATGTTGAATGTGATGTTGTGACTTTTCAACTGAACTGCAAGGCTTGCCTGATATCGAGGCAGTATGGATAATCAGCTATTTCAACCACCAGACAGCCTCTGACTTAAGAAAACAAATGAAACATACAGAAGTATCGAGGTGTACAACTTTTTTGCTCGTTGCAGGGTAGCAAGGTGCTCCACAATTACCTTTCTTGTACTGTCCTCTGGAGTAACCTAGCAACAAATATTCAATGTATGGCGCCCCTTGTGTGTCTAATGGTCTAATTTTTTGCTTAATGTAGAAAAACTGGAAAGCTACATACACATAACCATACTGTACCTTATTTTTAATGAAGCAGTTACTGCAGGCACAAGTATTATCTGACCCAGCTTCTCCTGCCACCTTCCTGCCCTCCTTTTGCAGTTCAGCCGACAATAACATCATGCAAACAAAACAATTCTAGAATATATCTATATATAAACCCACCATAGAACCTTAATTAAAACACCTAACCAACCTAGTCGCCATTTAAACTATCTACCCACCCACTGCACAATGAAATTATCTATCTATCTAACTATCTATCTATCTATCTATCTATCTATCTATCTATCTATCTATCACACTTTGCATCTCACACACTTGTGTACACGCTCAGTCACGGTAGGCCTTTTCGAAATTCTCTGTCGGGAAAGTCGAGAGAAGCAGTTGGCGATAGTACAGGAGTGGAATGTCAATGACATCATGCGGAGAAGAAAGGGAATATGCATGTGGGAGAGGGAGTGAGAGAACCAGATGGTAGATACATAGTCTGAGTGTCCTTTGCAGCTGTTCCTCTTCCAGTTCTCCTTTGATACACATCAATCCTGAGCGGCTCTGCTTCGCTCCACACAGCGAGGGTGTATACATCTCCAAAGCGAAGGCCTGTAACCTTCCTCAGAGCCACTGCACTGGAACAAATCTGCTTTCAATCCCAAGCTGCAAATCTCACGTTTTTAAACCAGAGTGAACTTTGGAGCAGCTCAGCTGGCTGTGTCCACCCTGTGCACTCGTCCTTCTCTCTCTCTCTCTCTGTCTCTCTCTGTCTCTCATGCCTCTGTTGCTTTCTGGTGCTCTCTGTGGACCTTCAGCCCCTGCCGGGTTTGGCACACTGCAGAAAAATCTCAGCATGTTGGCTTAAAAAATTGTCACGGTCGCTAATAAAGCAAGGTCATTAGACAGGCATGTTTGGGCTTAATTTGCTAATCAGCCACGCAGGACACATGCATATACACATCTGTAATGATTTATTCTCACAGTCATATGGTGCAGGTGGAGCGAATGGTGCTCGCACGGTCATACGGAGGCTTGCTTTTACGGATTGTACCTGACTGAAAATTGTGTAGTTATATAGAAAAATGAGTACAGCTTTGCAAACACAGTATGTTTGTCTTGAAGTGTGACAGCACATAGAGGAGTACGCATCATGCTCACTGACGTCCTCAGGCTAAGATCGACATGGCACATGGATCACTTCCCGAACTACCTTTTCGACTCTCGATGCCTGCCTTCTTTCCTCTTTCCTCCCTCTGAAGCCTCTAGTTAGGGGAGCTCTAGACTCCTCTGTCACGTTTGCTGCATTAGAGCATGAAAGAAATGGGGCAGGATGGGGGAGAGCTCAGCGATCCTGCTCCAGGCTAACACGCAGCACATTCACAGAGCAGAAGCTTACTTAACATCAAAAAAGAAGCATGCTAGCAAACCAAACCTGACGCAACGTACAATAAAGAGTGACCAGTGAGGCCTCGAAAGTTATCCAAGAACGTCTCTAAGGCCTCAATTACATTCTAGCGACATCCCTGGACCAAAGCTGCTGGCTCAGTGGCCCTAAGTGACTGTTTACAGGCTAAAAATCTAACAGGCTAACAGACTCACAGAGCTGAATCTAGCAAAAATAATGGCTTTGAAATATACCAATACAACAAATTTGATGGAATATACAATAAAAATTGGCTTGTGCAGCCTTGAAAGTTATCTGCCTTGTTTCCAGAGTTGTTATTGTGCCTTTTGGGGCCCTAAGTGTCTGTTTATTCCATTCCAGGCTAAAGGTCTAACTTCAAGAATACAAAGCTAGCAAGAAAGGCTCAGGAATGCACTAGCATACCGAACCTGATGCAAGGTAGAGTAAAGATCGGTCTGTGATCCCTTAATAACCCCGTAGCACAGAGGACAGGCCTAATTGACTGTGTATATCACTAATAGCTAGAAATGTCTTTCTGGGTGAATATTCTCTAAGGAGATCAGAAGTTCAAGTACCTTCAAAAGAACCGCACTTTCATCTTTCGTCTTCGGAAAACTTTTTGTTTTGCGCCGCGGCTATCGACTAGTTTACAGCGTGAATGTGTGCAGGGTTAGAGTCCATGTGAAAGGCACACTAGACCCAGCTAACAGTAATGAATGCTAAGAGCGGTGGCAGATCAGGCCTGAGTCATCAGCCAGGCAGTCGCGCTGAAACGGGAGCGGGAACAGCACACAATGAAAGACACACTCACCTCTCGGAGACCCACACACGGAGCTATTAAAAGACTTTTCTCTACTTAGCTCAAGCAATCAGACACACAAAGGCTAGCTGCTTAATGTCAGGATGTAAGAGAGAGAGAGAGAGAGAGAGAGCGTGCTTGAGTTTTGTACGTGTGTGTGTTTGTGTATCATCGTCACCGCAGCGCTTTTGTGGCTGCACTGATAAAACGTTTCGGTGTCATTGCATGTTACCATGTTTAGCTCGACCCACATGAGGACCTGTCGTGACGTCGTGCAGATCCTCAAATCCCCCCCCCCCCTCCCTTGAATCGCTGAACAATATGGCTGCTGTCACAGCTGCGAACGCGACCCGAACACGCAGTGCTCATCAGGCCAACGCTTGTCAGGTACAGGTGACGTTAATTACAGGCATTATTTACACAGCTGAAACACAAGGTGGCAAGGTGGCTCTGCACCAGACTGTCGAGGCTCGTTTCCACCCCCTGGTACCTTGCATGCCTTCCCCTTTTCATAGTGCTGTCTTTCTCTGTTCTGAAAAGAACGTGCTGAAAGAACATTAATCACACATCACTGTTAACCTTGAAATCGTGTCGCTTCGTCTAGCTCGGTTGTCTGCTCATGGCCTGATGAAGTTCAGCTTGATGTGAATTCGCATTCCTGATGATTTTCTTGAGCAGGGCTTTCTGCGTCAAAGACGAAGTTTAAACTTTGTCCGGAAATATTTACAAGTAATCACGGGATACGCTGACCAAGATGTTAGTAGATTTTTATGGTCCATTGTTACCAGTCTCTAAGTGCTTCTGCACAACCGATCTCATCTTCTCTCTTCCTTCTCCCCTAAAGAACAAAGACTGCCAAGAACAAAGACTGAGCTTTCACCCCAGATGTTGTGTGGGTCTCTGCAGGCCATGTCGTGGCAGATGTTGCGAAGCAGAACTGCGAGAGGTTATAACCAGGCGCACAGGTACGCTACGAGCAAGACTAATCAGTCACAGATGGACACATGGAGTGATCGGGCCAGGACGCACAGATGTCCGTGTCGGTGGTTTCCGTGCCAACCAGGCCTGTCTCCAATCACTTATTCCAATCACAACAGAGCATTGTGTCAACATGTCTATTAGCAAAATCTGAATGAGAAACACAAGAATTCACAATCACACCCTTCTACATGAAAACACACACACACACACACACACACACATACAGATTACATTTCATGCTTTCAGTCAACATCTTATCAACAATCATCACGCTTGTTTTTAATTTTAACCAATTAATCCCGAGGCGGATTTCTGAGTCACGTCGCTCCGCACATTTCTGCGCGACTGAATCCACAAGACTGGCATCTGTCATAATTACGTTCACTTTGTAGGATGCTTTGTAGCGCCTAACAAGACGCGTCCCGTCGCCGCCAGATGTTTGTTATGAATGTTTATGCCATGTAGTAACCCAAGCTATTAATTTAGAACTTGTAACATAAAAATACTCCAAAAGCAAGCACAACATAAAAACATTAGCGTCAGCTGCTGTAAAAGTCACGCTATTAATTTCACCGGAGAAGGCTGCATCTCTGAACGCGGCCCATCTGTTAGCCTACAAATGACCCAAATTGCTCTGAAAATGTGCTACGTGGAATCATTTGTACAACACGGTGCACATATTAGCGGTGCATGCGCAGAATGTTATCGACGCATATTCTCAGTTTGCCGTCTTTCTTCCGGACGCAGTTGCCCAGTGCATATGCATCAGATCTGATTTCTATATAAAGTGTCAGTTTTGCTCAGAGGGACAAATCTCGTGGGTTAAAGCAAAAGATGGGGATCAACCGCTGTGCGTTAAACGTCTGACTGCTGGAAGCCCCGGGGTTTAAAGTTGGCTTACTGAAGGTCTGCACCTATCAGATTTCCTCACCACGTGTCTTTGAAAAGCCACAAACTGTCAGATGGCATCTCTTTCTGCCCGGGGTTGAGGACTCCCACGCTTAGAAGCTGTCTCATAGTCCTTTCTGTCCTTTTGTATTAGTATTTTAAACATTCCTTCTCCACCGAAAAGTTGTGCCTTCTGTATCCGAAGGTTGTGTTCTGGTCGAAATGACACACTGTACTAGAAGTGGAACAACCCAAAAAGTTTTTTTTTTTTTTTTTTTTTTTTTTTTTTTTTTTTACAGTATTTTATTAATGAACAAAATGCTGATTCTGTTGTTTTATAAATTTTCCCTCTTTTTTCCGGATGTTTTCCCGATTTTCTCCCCTAGTCGTGTCCAATTCCTCCCAGTCACTAGGGGGCTCCCACATTAAACTACTACCACTCAGTCGGGAGGGCCGCAGACCGACCCACGTGTTTCCTCCGACCCACGTGAAGTCACCGACCATCTTTTCAAACTGCTCGCTCACGCACCATTGGGGGCGGCGTAACACACTCGGAGGACAGCGCTATCCGCTCCCTCCGCTTACGTGAGCTCACAGACGCCCCTGATTGGCTTGTAGAGCCGTCATTAATGTGGGAGCACGAAGTACCTCTCATCCCTCCCCTGTGAGAGAGCTCGGCCAATCAGCTCTCTCTAGGCCTCCGGCTGTGAGAGGTAACAGCATCACCTGGGAACCGAACCAGCGATCTCTGCACTTACCACTGCGCCACTCGGAGGCCCACTGATTCTGTTGTTTTGACTGTGTTTCGTCGACATGTTCAGAACCAAGGAGTTCACGGAGGTGCTTTTGAGCATACTGTACAGTTCCATAAATGTAAGGTATTGCTATAAAAGCAGACAGACTGGCTCAGCATCATATCAAATAAACAAAACAGGAACGAATCCGATGGCTTGTTCGCTCGGTAGACGAGGAAATCCGCGGCTTTAGGAGATTCCGGGGACCCGACCATAAGGCTGTGGAAGCTCTGACATCCTGATCGAGGTGGCGAACAATCATGCCTGAAAATGTCGCTATAACCACCTACACACATTCACACTGATACACATACATAAGTCGCTGACAAAGCACATTAACGTTGGAGATTTCGGCTCCGACCTCTACACTTTTACTCACAGAGGACCTGCTTACACACACACACACACACACAAACACACACCAGTGCTGGAACTGTGTTTATGTGTGCAACTCGTCTCTAATTGTGTAGTGAGCCGCCGGTATGTATGCAGACGACTTATTGACAGATCCGCAAGGCGAGAGCGGCGACCTGACAAAAACAGGTTGATTAATTACGAGCCATCCAAGACAATTAGGCAGAACGAATGCAAAACAACCTTTAAGCGCATGCATGTGCGCGCTCACCAACCTAGCCTAATTTAAGCCTGACGAGGACACATCAAACAATATTTTTCCCCCATGTTTCCAGGGCAACCCTAATGTGCTGGTGTGCCGGTTTTACTGGAAAGCATTTGGCTTGACAGTTTTAAACATGATTTAGAAGCCGGCTCAGGACGGCCGCATTATCCGGAGCGTTGTAAATCCTCCGGCGATGACGCTCTTTGAGGAAAAAGCAGCCGACCGGCTTCATGCTTTGACCCGGAAAACTAGTAGTTCAGAAAAAAAATCCCCTAGGCAACTCCACTTCTATTTGTTTTTTGTGTTATTTTGGTGAGCCTTCCTGATATTTGAGATTCCCAAACGTTGTTTGTTAGCGCGTTTAGCGAGGACCGTCATGCTGACAGAGATCAAAAGAAGAGGAGGAGAGATTCTGCCCTGCTGTCTCCGTCTCTTTTGTACTTTTCTGCTTTCGCAGCCTTCTTAATTGGTCTACCCGCAACTTCAGAGAACAAATAAGACGCGGCTTTTATCTCCGCCTTATGCACCAACGTGAGACGGCAGGAACGAACTCCTCGGAATCTAATGGCCAGAACACGACAACTTGGGGGAAAAAAGAAACAAAACACGGCCAGTTATAAGGCAAGTATAGGAGGTTTTCAGAAAATTTCGATGAAAAATAACCCTGGTGAAATGAAAGCGTGTGGAATTACTGTGCAAGTTCGGGGTGAAAGTGGAGGTTCTGCTCAATTTCAGTCTTGACCTGTAGCTGTGAACTGGCAGTGTCACAAACTCCCCCGTCTTGGCTCCAGCATAGCCAGCACTGTTATTTTGCTTCATTTGCTCTCTCTGTTGTGTTTGTGTTGTTTTTATTTTTGTACCCACCCCTTTGTTACTGGTTCGATTCCCAAACGTGTCCACCAGTTCTGTGTTCAATCCTTAATCACTTTGTCCATTCATATCCTAAAATAAGAAAGGCTGCTCAGGGAACAACTGTATTTAATAGAGTAGCAAACCGTGTGTGTTTATAGTGTGTGTCAGTTGTATAACCTTGTGCAGCTCTCACAAACAATACCCTTTTGTAATGTTACCATTGATGGTCTTAAATAATTAAAATCTACCATATTTGTTCCAGAATCCTGTTTTCAATCGTTGTGATTCCAGCTTTTTGTTAGCACTGCTTGAAAAACTAGCTTTAATCCTAACCCAGATCTTGTTTCTTTGTTGTTTATACATCCGCTGACACATTTCATACTCCAATCTCTCTCTGGGCACCGACACAGCGTTTCCTGTTATAAAATCCCACTTACTCTTTCTTTTCGGCTCTATTTTTAACCCCCTCCAACTCCCTTAAGCTCTTTTTATCTCACCATGACTGTCTCTCCACTCTTGATTTCTATCTTCCTCTTTTCCAATCTCATTCTCTGTTCTCTCCGTATATTCCCTCCATCCCCCCTGCCTCCCCCTCCCGCTCCACGCTTCCCCATCTCCGTGCGTCGTCGTGTTTCCCGGCACTTACAGTAAGCGAGATGCATTAGATTAAGATTAGGTAATGGTGAGATGATTGATGGAGGTGGCCAGGCGGTGCTGAAGAGGTCCAGGAAAATAAGCAGGCGTCGCATATTACGGCCCGCAGATTATACAGGCCGCTGATAGAATAATGTCAGCCCGACGGCGGGCTAAAATTGAACTGTCAAGAACTGTCAAATGCACAATAACGCACTCGGAGAGGCTGAGTACTGAACGGGATCAGACATCGCCGGCTCAAACAGTCCGACGCTGGACGGCTGTGGTGGTCTGCGAGCCTGGATGTGCTCGGTTTCCAGATTTTTTCATTTAATGGTGCGGCAGGAATGTTTTTTTTCTAGCTCATTTTGTACTAAGCATAACTCAAGAAAAAAAAATACAAGAAATAATTTTTCCAGATTTAAATTTTGTCTCACCCCCAGTCATAGCATAGCTGCTTAGTCCCACCCCTTTGTCCTTATAAGGCAACTAACAAAAAAGAGTGATGTTGGTGATATTAACACTACTGTTAACATTTTTATGCCATGCTGTAGTACTCGGCTCACAGTGTCCATGTCAGTTCCCAAAGTGTCCATGTTAGTGTGTCTATACAGTATGTCCCAAGACTGGTTACAGGAGGAAGGCTAAATGGAGAGATGCAGATACCTTCAATTGTAAAAAGCAAAAAGACAATGAAAGTGAAGAGGAGGCCAGATTGAGGTGGTTTGGACATGTTCAGAGGAGAGATGAGGAGAATATATCGGTAGAAGGATGCTGAGGTTGGAACTGCCAGGCAGGAGGTCTAGAGGAAGACCAAAGAGGAGATTTAT
>JAQMYG010000008.1:25058799-25070091 GCA_030014215.1 Clariallabes teugelsi | reverse complement strand
AACTTCTGTCAAGTAGAGCGGAATTTTAAATGAGAGGACCGGGCAGAAAATCTGCATGATGTATTCCGAGTCTAATGAGTGCTAAAGTAGATTGCAGGCGCGGGGCATGTGCAGGATCCTGCGTCTATTCCTCACTCTGGAATAATTTAGCCCTGACGTGCGAGTGTGCTGGCGCCCATCAGGATTTACCCATCGAAACATCGCCTAGCAGGAAAGAGCAAAAAGGATGGCTCTCCTCACACACACATACACACACTCTGCTGATGGGAGCGGGGGGTGCAGTCAAGCGTGTTTTTTGCCAGGAACCTCGTAGGTGCTGCGCAGACAAGCAATTATTCAAAGCGCAGTCCAGAACTTGCATAACGCCCCGGTGCACCCACATCATGAGTCACCGAATTACATAAACTGGATATGGGGGTATTCTAGCGCTCGCGGCTGCTTCCCACGGAAAAAAAAAAATGGCTGAAAACTGATACATCGTGCGGGGATGACACGAGGTAACAATGTCTAGTTCATGGAGGATGATTTGTTTTCGGTTTGTGAACGCGTGCCATGTTCCATCCTCGCCTTCGAAAAAACAAAAACTACGTGCACAGAAACGAGAAACACACCAGCAGGGAAATGTGCTGAGGTCGTCTGCGTATTTTTTATTTTATTCTTAGCGCTATATGAATAAACTCGCCGTATGGTTGCTTTCTAACGTCGCAAACATGGACACAACACCCAAGACGTTTCTACGACTACAGGTCCTTTGTGATATCAAGTGGGGGTGGGGCTAAATTTTTTCTGCCTATGTGGGTGTGGCCTGTTTTTCATTTTTAAGTCGACATGTATAGTTTGTAAAGCTAGCTAATTAAACACGTTAGCACTAGCACACTAAGAGTGTATATTCATGTGATTGTATACATTTAGCAGTAAATTAGCAAAGCGCTACTTTGTCACAAGCGGATTTTGCTCTGTTATAGTTCCTTGCACGGCTTTTCTTCCGGTTTTATCAAACAGTAAATGCGAGGTAAGTTGCGAGTGGGATATTTGAATAAACGATGGACCACATACGTCGTAGGAATCATTCATGCTAATTGTTCATGCTAATTTCTCACATTCCTTGCTAGCATGAACATGGGGTAAAGTGTTTCTTCTAGATATTTAATCCTGGGCTGCACAATTTGATTAAAAAAAAAAAGCGATTATAAATATTGAAAATTTTAAAAATTGTGATTTTTAAAAACTATTTATATACCATGATATTTTACTATTTACTGTACCGTTTTGTGTTTAAACATATTTATCTAGGCTAACACCAAATAACGGCACAAATGATCTCATTAAGAGGACGTTATATATCTCAAAAGTATTTAAAAAATACTTAAATTACTGACAAACTCTACATCAATTCCCAGCTATGCGTAAATACAGCCTTTTACGATTAAATAATTGCACCCGTCCATATCGCGATTTAGATTTTTATGCGATTAGCTGCTAACTAGTGTGTACGGACTACTTGACTGCCGCATCCAAGATCTTTTCACGCCGACTAGTTTTTGTTGTTGTGAGTCAAGCATGCTGATTAGAATATTAAGCCACGCCCACTCCGGAAGTACTCCATACATTCTCCTTAACTGCTTATTCTGGGGTTTGTTTTTATACCGGGTGTTTAATACAGTAATAAAAATCAAGATCTGGAGTCACAAGTCATACACTTAAACACGGAGGGTCGCATCATGTCATTCCATTTTCACTGAACAGGCTCCGCCCCCCCCCAGCACCCCACCCACCCGTGTGCATATTTCCAATCCAGGATCTGTCCGAGAGCAATTATTCTTCATCATTCTTATCATAACAAACAATTTAGTGCCTTAAGCAGGTCACATGAATAGCTGAGTGTTCAA
The DNA here is from genome assembly GCA_030014215.1 of Clariallabes teugelsi. Taxonomy (NCBI): domain Eukaryota; kingdom Metazoa; phylum Chordata; class Actinopteri; order Siluriformes; family Clariidae; genus Clariallabes; species Clariallabes teugelsi. The sequence goes on along the minus strand of JAQMYG010000008.1, from coordinate 25,068,202 downwards.
TTAGAACTTATTATTGCTTCCATAACTCATTTCCAATGCAAATGTCATTAGTGTAGTTATTGTTTCTGCAGCCGGAGAGCCATCAATATTTGAACATGGAGAGCGAGCAGTTTAGATAGGGGATGGGATTGGTGTGTGTGTGTGTGTGTGTGTGTGTGTGTGTGAGACAGGAAGAGAACAGGATCAACAAAACAAACCGTAATTCCCAGCTACTTCAATTACGCCTCATTATCATTATTATCATCACTCATTTAGGCGCTGTTTGCCATTTTCGCCTCCGTGAACAACAAAGGTAACTAAAGCCATTACACTTTAAGTGTTTCTCTCTGTCTCTCTCTCACACACACACACACACACACACACATGCCCGTGGCGCACATCGGCACACGGTCCTCACAAACTGCATCTTGTTTATAAGCTTATTTTTAGTGCCATGCTAAACAGACCTCTGCTTTCCATAAGTAAACGCACCCCTTCATCACACGCCTACCCCCCCTCCCCTCCCCTCCACCGTGCACCCCCGGCATCCTTCTTCTTCGTTCGTTACAGCGGCTATCCACTCACCGGATGCGACTCTCTCGCGAGGATGAAGCTGAGGATCGGCGTTAGCAGCAGCGCCAGCGACCGAGCGGCTCCGTGCAGCCCACTCGCGCGCTCTCGCACGTGAGCGAAAGGATCATTTCAAAAAAAAAAAAGAAGAAGGAGAAGATGGAAAAGAAGAAGAGGAGGAGGTTGAGGAAAAGGAAAAACCAAACAAAAAAAAAAAACCCACCAAGAACAACAACAACAAAAACAAAAGGAGCGTCTGAGAGCAATGAGTGCACGAGATGGAAAAAGGAGAAAGAGAAAGAAAGGGAGAGGGGAACACGGGCACGCACCATACACAAGAGTGGAAGAGAGAGAGAGAGAGAGAGATGGGAAATTAATAATCCCAGAGACAAGTCCCTTCTCTGTTATTCATCAGGCTTTGCGCGAGCTGCAGAGGAGCTGAGACGTGCGAGCGGGAGGGGCCGAGCTCCACACTCCATTGGCTCTCTCCTCTCATTCCTATACATCGCAGCCAATGCACTCATCCTCCCTCCCTCACCATCTCCATCTCGCTCTCCTTCTCTTTTTTTCCCCTTTCCTTCTTCTTTTTCTGCCCAGGGGTGCACAATATACAGTATGGAGGGAACAAGAAGAAGAAGAAGAAGAAGAAGAAGCGCTCGCCGCGTGTGTGTTTTAACCCTGTGTCAAAGGTTTTCAAAATTCCCCCCTTTGTTTATAAGATGATCCCTTGTGAGTGTGATTCGAACAAAAATGATAATCTTTCCAACTTATTGGATTGATACTTTTTAAAAATATTTTTATTATTTTTTTAAATAAATGTTAACTGTACAGTAATCACTGAATAAAATCTTTCAGGAATGTGAATGATTTCTCTTTGTACATTCAGCATCACCTGCTCTCTAAAACGTCCCTGGATTTTGTCATAGTGAAAGCCAATCAAAACAGAACAAAGCAAATATGCATTTGAAGCTTGAGGATGTTTTTTTTTTTTTTTTTTTTTTTCTGCAAATATGGCAAGATCTACCTCTTCCTCGATCCTGAGCTCAGCTCACCACATGCTCCACTGTCTCCAGTTTCCTCCCACCTCCCAAAAACATGGTGGATTGCCGGCTTGAAGCTGCCCCTGGGTGTGTATGGGTGTGGAAATTTATGTGCGCGTGTCTGCGTTATGGAACGGTATCCCACCAGGGTGTATTCTCACCTGGCGCCCTGGAATTCCTCGGAGATACAGTACACACCCTGGCATCTAAAGTGATCTGATGACTGAATGATGATGATTGTATTATAATGATATTAATTATAGTTACTGAAACCCATACAGAATGTTATTCTTGGTATGAGATCATATTTGGGACAGGAATCTGGAAGCGAGTCCTTTTCTTTGTGCTGCAGCTCGGCTCAGACTCCCGAAACTGCATTTCAAGCGCAGGAGTTTTGCGTGCACGGCTGTCAATAATTGATGAGCTTGGCGGAGTGTGCAGCTTTGGAGATGGGCTCGAGACGTTAGATATTCTCTCTCTCTCTCTCTCTCTCTCTCTGCCTCTCTCGCAGCATGTAGGATGTTATGCCGCGCCACCCACACTTTTAGAGCAAGCGAGCTGTGAAATGTATTCATTGTTAACGTGGGATAAAAAAGAAATGGGAGGCCAGGAATTCTGGCCTGTAATTTTCTGAACAACGGCAAATAGCGCGCGCTTTAGCTTATTATTCCTCAAGCAACAATTCTCTATTTGATTTGTAAGTCGCTGATTCGGTATTTGACTGCAGCACTGAATCTGCTACGACATGCTCTTCGATGATGATCGATTCGTTTGTCATCGCAGTTCAGATCAATGCATTAAGCCAAATCAGCCAATCGTCACGTCCCTAGTAAACGTGATGAATAAAACAAGGCAAGAATAGAGGTCATGTGACTCTATATTGGCTATTTCCTTTTCCAGAGTCCAGTGGTTTTATATACTGTATACACAAGCTGTCTTTAGTCATCATTAGCCGCTTTATGTTTCCTAGCAAAAAGGTGCGAAGTCTACATTCACCCACTAAGTGCTCAGTTATTACCAACTTAGCTTTGGACGGAGGTCAAATTTTTCAGCTAGCTAGCAAAAAGGTGTTTATTTATTGCGTAAAATCACAAATTATGTATCGAAGTGAAGATCGCTGGGCATTAGATCCACTCATCATATGTTAATAAGCGACACTGTGTCTAAGTGGATCTTTTAAAGACAAGCATGCCTCAACCGATTGGTAGAGATGGCTCAAACTGGTAAGGTTTAACACATTTTTTTTACAAGATACAGTGAATAAAAATTGAGAAGGATGTTAAAAAGGGTTACTTTGTTACATAAGCAAAACATTATGATAGAAGCACTGAAAATAAGGAAATATTTCTATCGATTTATAAGTAAATTATTTTATATAAAACACACCATACATCTAGAATTAAACAATATTGTGTCACAAATTCTTTATTTCCATTCCAACAAAATAGTAGTATAAATTTTAAAAGGTGATTTTGATCGCCTCATAAACGTGGCAAAACCCGCGAACGCAGGTCCACATTCGAATCGCATCATTAATTCAAGGAACGTGATGAATTACTCTCAGCTGATTGGTGCATTGTTTTTATATCGCTGATACCTTCAGGCACCTTTTCAGAAAGCATTCACCGCCTCGACACTCCATAATAAACACTTCTGCATGCATTGGGAGGAACATAATTTTGCGGGGGGGAAGGGGGGGGGGGTGGATGTTGGCTGGAAAGAAATAAACAAATAAAACAACCCCCTCCAAAGGAAAAAAAAAAAAAAAGATCATCTGAAGGTGTCACATGAAATCTCATTATAATCAGCTAATTAAGCACTTCAGCTGGGCTTGTGGTTAGCGCCGCGCTTTCGCCTTTGTAATCAGGTGCATTATTCGAGGCGAAAAAATAGAAGATGATGTGAAGGAGAAAAAGGAGATGATGAGCTGACACACACACGTACACACACACACACGCACGCACACACAGCAACCCATCAAGGGGAAGGAAAGACGCGTTGCGGGATGGAGCTGTCCGAAACCGCACCTAGCGTGAGTCGTGGTGGAGAATACTCAGCATGCTTAAGGAATCCCATAATGCACCGGGATAAGATCCAAACAAATAAACAAATAAATGGCCAGAATGTGACTATTTTTGAGTCCAGATCTGGAAATTGATCCTCTTTGATTGGAATATGTGAGGAATTCAAATGCAAGTTGCTCAGCCGATTATGTTTAAGGTGTGTGTGTGTGTGTGTGTGTGTGTGTGTGTAGGGATGGTTTTGCAGTGCGCCACAGAAACAGACGGTAATTACCATTGCCCTTTCTGTCACACCTCCAGCATGCGCACACACCCACACAGGAAATGGAAAATGGGCTCGGGCTGCAGCGAGCCACCTAGCCTCCTCGCCTCATTCCCGACCAATTCAAGCTAATCTGCCGGTTGATTTCGGGACGGGGGAAAATCAACAAACATTCACAGCGCCGAATCCTCGACGCGGCGTGCGGCAGGAGGGGGAAAAAAGCGAGCCGCGGGGGCCCCATTCAGAATGATTGTCTCATTCAGCCGAGGCGCAGCCGAGAGAGGCCTTTGTCCGGGGCCTGGTTTGAAGTTCATCCAAAAGCACTTTAGCGAATGCTAGCGAGCGGCGCAAATCACGCTAATCAAACCCAACGCTAAGTACATGTTTGCGTCCACCGATAATCAGCTGTCCAGTAGGAGAAGGCCTTATTATCCGTTACGTCCTCATCTGAGGCGGGTATGACGCTCCATGCTTTGTAATCTCCTCACTGTTTCTGTTCACAAGCGGAACAGACGCTCAAAACATCACGAAGCCTGTTCGGGAAACGCCAGACACCCAGAGACGAATGGTGTACTAATAGGTTAAAAGCAGCGAACAACTGGGAACAAATCTGTGGATTTAAACAGAAAGAGGTTGGAAATAAAAACCATACAACAGCAAACAGTGTGTGGGGTTATTACGCTATGATATTCAGTGAGGGCTATTAAATGTTTACGTGGGTAATAATTCTTTACTCTCTGGAATGCACTTTTAATAGAGATGGAGAAAAAAGTCTATTCGGTTACATATCATAATTCTTGATTTTTGTCATTTATTGTATATACTGTATGTTTTTATTTGAGGTGGTACAGTGTTGCAGTTCATCTATAATCCTACAGGTGGAGCTCTAAACTTTTCACACATTGGCAGGCAGGACAGTATCCTTTGCTAAGTTTGTTTAGTATATATATATATATATATATATAAAATACAATTGTGATTCAATATAAATCGAATCGGCACCTACTGTAGGTATCATGATAATATTGTACTGCATGATCCCTGGTGATTCCCATGACTCAACTTTAATATAAGCCATTATTATTATTATTATTATTATTATTGTTGCTGTTGTTAGCATAGTAACAAAAATATCGGTACGATCCATTCACACAGTTGATGATTGCGTATAAGCGCTGTGGGATTTAAACTCATAACCGTAACCAGTCTAACCATTAGGACGCAAACTTCTCCTGCTGAAGTTTTCTTCCCAAACTTCTCTCACTTTTGTGTCGTGAATCTTAAATCTCGTCTTTTCGCTTTGTTAATATTACAACCGTGAGCGCATCGTCCATCACGCGTCCCTTACAGCTTAAAGGAAAAACACGACCGTTTTCCTGAACGGATATTGAAATCCTTTCGGTCATAAAACATTGTAATTCCTTAAAGCTCCATTTTGTAAGTACGGCGCGAGACGGCCAACCCCGGGGTCGATTTTCTCCGCTCTCAGGCTCGCTTCCATCTCAGGAGGGGGGGCTGGTGGGCTCGGCGAGATCCGATAGCTTTTATTTTCTGTCATTAAATTCACTGATAGAATTAGGGATAAGCGTGGCCGGGCAGTGCATCAATAGAAAATCAATTACGCTGTCAGGATGTAGATGTATGGCCCGCGATGTTTCATATGTGGCACACCAGAAGGAATGAATGTTTTTTTTTCTCTCTTTTTTTTTTTTTTTACATTTATTTCTTTTTTGCACAGGCATGCAAGTTTAATCTCGTTTAATGATCATAAATTGGAAAAGCTGTTTATCCAGTTAGGGCGTGCCATTCATATTTCTGACATAAAGTTTCGAGAATAAAAAAATAAATGCTGGCTGCGCTACAGATGGCCTTCTGTTCACTACTCAATGAACACTTCCATTGTTTCCTTTTTGTTGTTTAAGATTTTATAGTTTTTAATATTTCAAAAGCATTTCATAATCAAAATAAAATCTAAAATTGTCATCATTATTAATATTATAAATATTATTATTATTATTATTATTATTATAGCACAATAACTAAAAGAACACATGATACATTTTTTATTAACTATTTCTACTATAGTCCACTTGTAAAAATAGATGATTTTAGCCCAAAATATAAAAGTTCTTAGTCAATTTGGTTGAGAGTTTCTACTTCCTATGTTACAAATTAATATTAAAATACTGTGTATTTTAAAAGCATCGACATTTCTATCACTATAAAATAAAAAAATATATATTAAATATACGATAGACAAAAATATATATATATATATTGTTTTAGTTATGTAAAAAACATTGATAGGCGTTTATTAAAAAATATTAAATTGAATTATATATATTTTTTTATTTTATAATTTTAAAACAAATCGATTATAAAATATGAACTGTTTCTTAAAACAAACTTTTAGCAATGTTTCATATTTAAGTATTTAAAAATATTTTAGATTTTTCCATTTTCAAAAACATTAAAAAAATTACAAAAAAAAATTACAAATACAAAAAATAGTAAAAATACAATATAAATAACTAATAGTTTTTATGTGGTGGTGTTAATGAAGTAGAACTGTAGGTCATGTGACTGTAACTACAATCTACATTTAAACCTATTTACACCTAAATGAAATGATTTAAATGCACCTCTTACACCCGTTGAGATGAGCCCAGCTCCCTATGAGAGCGTCTCGTCGTTTAGCGGCCGCCTGACACACGGCGAGAGACACGCAGCACGCTGGAACACATCTGTTTTAATTGCGCTGATTAAGTGGACATATTGAGAATTCCCCGCTCCTGTGTCGCCTTCGCGCTTGAGAACTTCTCAGACGGCAGCGTGAAGGACTGCTCAAGTCCTCGTTGAAATAATTAGAGGGCGAAGCTCTGACCTCTCGTACCTGAAGCACCCTTTTAATCTATCGCCGTGAGCGCAGCGCAAATAATAATCAGCCCCCGCCGGCTTTATCTCTCCTCCCAATCATCTGCTGGGTTTCACCAAGCTGCAGCTTCTCGTCTTCCAGGCCACAGAGCCCCGAGGTTAGCAAAGCACAACACGGCCAGCGTGACCTGGAGACGTGCACCGGCATTTAGATTTATAGTAAGACTATAAACACAGCAGAGCTCTGATTGGCTGCGATAACATAGAGGGTTGGAAAGGCTTTGCAATGCTGTTTCCATCCATTCATTCATCCCCGTGTTTCCATTAATCGGTTATACATATATCTGTATAACAACAACAATTAATACTGTACATCCACCCACTCATCCCTCCAGAGCACTGGCAATGCTGTATCCACCCATCCATCCATCCATGCATTCATCCATTATGTTGGCAATATCGTATCCATCCACCTATACATCCATTTATCCATCTTTACAATCCTTTGCAATATTTATCCATCCATCCATCCATTTCATGAGTCATCTGCCCATCCATGAATTTATCCATCCATCCATCCATCCATCCATCCATCCATATCCATATATACAGTATATCCATCGGTATCAATCCGGCCATTCTTCTTTCCGTATGTTTTTCTTTCACTCAATTATTAATCCATCCATTATGTTGTCAATATTGCATTCACCTATCCATCCATTCATCCATCCATTGGGTTAATCGTTCATCTGTCCATCTAGGAAATCATCCATTCATCCATCCATCCATCCATCCATATTCTTTTATACATTCAGGCATTTCCAAACAAGCCCTTTGATATAGAATATTTGAAATACTTTGCCAATACCCATCTGTTCACTTATACATCATTTCGACTCTCCATCCATCCATCCATCCATCCGTCCTACCATCAATTCATGTTGGCAATATTGTATCCATCCATCTGTCTATCCACACAGCTTGAGTTTATCCATCCCACCCACCTATTTATCCATCCATCTCTATTCCTTTATCTATATAGCCATGCCCTATGATGTAGAATATTTGAAATATTTTGCGAATGCAGATCTGTTCACTTATCCATGCTTTAAGCCATCCATCCATCCATCCATCCATTAATCTGCCAATCTGTCTCTCTATTTATCCACCCATTTGTCAAGACACATAATAGAGGCAATTTCAAATGTTTCTCCAATACTCTGTTCATTTAGCTTTCCGTTCTCCCACCCAAATTTGACTAAACTCCATCAAACCATCTCTGTTCTTTAGGTCAAAAGGTTTTATGCAGAATATATCAAACGCTCCGGTGCTATGTGGAGATTTTTCATGCTCTCAGATAAGAAGCACTATTTAAATGAAATACGTTGTTGTGACCCGGATCATTCTGCCCGTAATAAACACAGCCTGTGATCTGGGTGCATTATTGCACTTTAACGTGGAGACACGGCGCTCGAATGCCTGCTGTGTAATCACCAGTCTGCTCGATTTACTGTTGTGCCATTCATAATTGTAATCTTATTGGCTCCTGTGATGTGATCTCTCAAACTGACAGATATATCATATATATGTATATATATTTATAAAACACAGCCAGCTAATAAGCACAAACACCCTCGCATACCTCGCACATGAGCATGTGTACAATCTGTCAGCATCCACAGTTATAAAAAAATAAAAAAATAAATCCGATATTTATGGGTTACGGCGTGAGCCGTGTGTTTAATCATCTGAAGAGCCCGTGATATAGAGTGTAATCACGTCAGCTAATAAGAGCTCGGAGCTCACATTTCCATTCATAGCTTACTATATTTAAAATTCCAATATTCCACATCCAGCTGAGAATAAACACCAACTAATATGTTCCAGAGTAACGCCGTGACGTGATGACACTTTCCATCTCCATACCTGTAGTCTCTCTTTTTCAAAATATTCTGTAAATTAAATATAAACTTGTCATACAATAAATATGTCCTGACATACACTGAATACACAGCTGTGCTAGAGATAGAACTCATTTTACAGTTTTACTCTTTTACTTTTCAGAACATTATTTCTTTATTCAGCTTGTACAGTTCCTCAGCCTCAGCTACATCATATGGAACGTTCCGGATCGCTTTCTACCTAATGTGACTGAGTGAGTGAGATAACTATGGTTTAACCATCAATTCACTTTGGAATTTTACATTTCAAGACTTTTTTCCAAGATTTTTTTTTTTTTTACTTTTGTGATTTAAAAATTATTATTAATAATAATAATAATAATAATTGTTGTCATTTTTATGTTGCAAATCAAAGTCAGTGAAGTTACTGTATATGGTTCCTCGCCCATATAGGGTAGTGAATTTTCCAAAAAGCTATATATAAAAACATAAAAAGTGAAACTCACATTTATTTAAACAAAAAGGTGCAACAATTTTTTAAATATATATATTAAATACTGTAAGTTACCAGATGCTGCTCTTCACCCAATTAAGGCTTAAAACAATGTTACTGTGAGGCCTTGTTCACACGCGCATTAAAATCGAGCGTTTTTCTGGCGTTCGTAGCGTCCGGTGGATGAAGCGCCGAGGGTTTTCTACACATAGGAGTCAATGAGAGTGTTCACACGGACTTTGGTGACGTGCGTTTGTCCGGCT
>JAQMYG010000008.1:24947776-24970276 GCA_030014215.1 Clariallabes teugelsi | reverse complement strand
ATATGCTACATACTTGACGTATGTGCAATCGATCACGTTATGTGCGATGCTTTATTTGTCCCACAGTGGGGAACTTTCTTTGTTACAGCAAGAATACAATAGTTGCACTTTTAAACAAATTGTACAACAAATGCTTTTACAGAATATTCAGGGCCTCTTTCAAATGAATCACCCTGTATATGGTACATCTTAAGTTGGACGAGCCCCCAAAATTGTTACGTTTAAAATCGATGAGTTCTGTCAGCAGAACCTCGAAATGCTTGCCGGTCCAAAACCGGGAGAGACACAAACACACACACACACACACACACACACACACACACACACACAATGGAGTGTCGGAATGTTCTCAGGTTTATTCACAGAAAAGGAGGGGTTGAAGTGCTGAACCAAACCGCGCCCCGAGTAAACACATATCACGTACGTCCGCTGAATCAAAAAACATGAGCCGTTCGCATGTTATAGGGAAATCCAGGAAGACTAAGTGGAGGAGAAGTTTATAGACATCTGGAGGAAGTATTCAAGTGAACAAAGAGAATTAGCGAGAAAAAAAACAAAAAACACTAACACTTAAGCTCTTTCCTGTAAAGTAAAACGACGATAATCTCAGCACTACAGCACGACTTTCACCGGTAGGACTTTGGAGATCTTCTTTGCTAAAATCGACAGCTTTCGACCAATCAGAACGCAGGATTCAACAGCACCATAGGGTAATTAGTACATTTTTACAAGGAAATGGAGTGCCAATACATTTGAGCAAGCACAAACACGTACAGCGAACACAGGTCGCGAGCGCATATTTTAATAACATTCAGTGTATGTGTAATAACTACAGTAAAGAATTCTATATAAAATGCTAAAACAGTAATAAAGAATTTAAAGCACATGTAATAAAGCCTCACGATTCACCTGCAGAACAACATGAAACAGGAAGTGACGTGAAGTGACAACGTGACGCCACGTTTTTGGGTTTCTAAACCAAACCCTGGTTACGAGACCAACTCTACTCTCATTTTTAAAAGGTTCGGGGATCAGGACCGAATTCAGCCTCACTGGTGTTTGTGATTGCGCGTGTAGGCCGTCGCGCTGTAATGAGCGGAACGATCACACTCGCGAGAAGAACCTGCTTCCTTTCAAGGTTCGTGACAGTAGTCGTGGTTAAAAGCACTTACGTACTAATAAAAACATGTAAGCATGCCATTTTATTCGATGGTTATTAGTCTGTAATTGCAGTTTGTACGTGAAAAATGACCAAACAAGCTTTTAACGGTTAAACGGCGGTAACTCTGCGCCTATACCCTGAGGGTCTGGTCGCTCCTGTTCGCTTTCCGAGACGACACTTAACCCAGAGCGGCCTGTAAGCACCGAGCGCATCAGCGTAAGTAGGAGAGTGACCGTAACCGTCGATACGGCCGTCCCCTGTTTGAGGCAGCAATTATAAAATTGCAGGCAGGGACGGCGGCTCGTTACCGAGGCCGCGCTGCTCTCAGCTTAATTGGACGCCGCGTCCGAGCGTCATGTCACAATCAGTCCTACAGTATTGATCACGCCGATCTTCGGCAAGGTGCGAGCGAACGGAGGCAACACAACCAAAAGATCCAATAAATGTGATTTATTTATTTATTTATTATTTTGTTTTGTTTTATTTATTTATTTATTTATTTTCAGATCCGCAGGAGAGGAATGGGAACGGACGCGAATAAAAAGCCCATTTGTGATCTCCCTGATCCGCTCGCCCGCTCTCTAATTTCCAGAAAGTTCAGATCATTAAAAGCAAATAAACAAGCGAGCGCCGGCTGAAGGAATTAGAATGATGACGGCGTATGAGCGCCAGCATCAGACACATTAATCATCCCACGGCGTTCAGACTCAAAATCCCTCAACAAACCATGATAAATTACAGGGAGGTTCGGAGGAACAGAATGTTACACAAATCTCTCCCATATGTACTGTACGATTCATCTCCCGCTCCATACCTCCGTGCACACACACACACACACACACACACACACACACACACACACAAGCGTGTTTCGGAGAAAACGGGATGCAACCGAACATGAACATGAATACATGATGGAGAAGGAGACAGATGTTTGGATGGGGGAGATAAAAAGTTTTCAGCCGTGATAATATCTGCACATGTTTATTAGAGAGCTATCAGAGGAGCGAAGGCGAGGAACACTTAATGCTTAGGCCACGCCCACTTCAGGTTCCGATGTAAGTCAAACTCATTAGGAGGAAAAAAATTGAAAAAAAAAAAATTTTTTTTGACATTTTTATAAGGAAATAGAGTGCCAATAAATTTGAGCAAGCACAAATTGAGGAAGTGTCAGAGACACGGTTAGGCCACGCCCCATTTAGGTTTAGGTCAAACTCATTATTAAAAAAAAAAAAAAACAAGCTCTTCTTTGAATTGACATTTTAACAAGGAAATGGGGTGCCAATAAATTTGAGCAAGCACAAATCTCACTGAGAAAGGGAAAAAAAAACATATTCAGGATTACTGTAATGCCTAAAACACTTTTTTATCCTTTGAACCTACGTTTTAATTTTAAAGTTCAAGTGAAAACAAATTATTAAAAATAAATAAATAAATAAATAAAAATCTTCCATTGACACGAGCGTTTTTTCTTTTTTCTTTCCAGCAAACTGATTAATTGAGTGTGTTTGATTTAATAATCCAGAACCGGAACACAGAGAGTAATGCAAGCGTAAAAAAAAAAGAACACTAACAAATGCAGATAAGCTGACACACACACACACACACACACACACACACACAACGACGGAGCGTCACTTACCCTGAGCTGGTTGGCGTCACAACTCATTTGCTGGCCTGGAATCTGTCAAAAGAGACACACAAATTATAGTAACACATTACACACACCAAATACTGTAGACCCCCCGACTTCCCAAACACACACACACACACACACACACACACACTTACACATACATATGCACTCACACATCCTTACACACACACACACAGCGAGTAATTACAAGTCAATCAAACAGAGCAGGCCGAGGAGCAGGAAAATGAGATCTGTCAGATTCTGTACAGCCATGCAAGGGGAAAAAATGCATAATAAAAGGCAAGACAGTTGTTTCCATGCCAGTGGGAGACATGGCACGGGAAGGAGGACAGCGGCGGGAAATGCATCAAGGTGCAGGTCCATTCCACATGCCATAAGGTACCGGGTTTCAAGTCCAGGATCGCTCCAAAAGAAAAAAAGGGAAAACTTAATCCTAATCTAAATGATGACCGAACATCGAATAAACCACTTTGTGTTGTGTTGTTATAGGAAACTAATCAATACTACGAGCAGAGTCACTACGAGTCGCTGCCAAAAACCAGAAGTTGATCATTTTCTACCAACAGCACGTCCTGAAGCGTTCTCTTCCTCTTACACACCAACACCGACGGCTTTCCTTCTGACCGACACTGGAGACTCCTTCCTTACACAGAACACTAACGTTCCTTTATCGGAATCATTCTCTATACACATCCCAATGTAGGAACAGTTACCATGGAAACGATAAGAGACCGTAATGAGCCAAGACATAATCAACACCTTCCGACCAATCAGAACGCAGGATTCCACAGCGCCGTGGTGTAATTAGCACACATACAGCGAGCGCAGGTCCGGCGGGACGTAATGACGTAACGTAGCGTTAAATAGAAAAGTCAAGTCCCGGGGACACAAACACACAAACACATACACAAACACACTTTTATTCACATCATAATAAAGATACACAGAATCTTGCATATGAATAAAACAAAAAACTATTTATTTCAATTAATTATTGCAAATGTTCATATTTTAAAAATATATAGCATAATTTAATGACATTGAATGTTTGTGTACTTAGCTGTGTAGCTTATTTAGTAAAAGTAAGAACTAAATTAATAATAAAGAATTATACTGTATATAACCTGTAATAATTAAATATAAAAAAAATTAAACGTTTAATAATACATTTATAAATATACAATAATAATAATAATAATAATACACATTTTAATAGGTTTAAGGAATAAATGTAATTTAAAATATGAAAAAAAACTTATATTATTGTAACAAAATAATAAAAATACTTTATAATATTTGTATCTATTTTTATATATATTCTTTTTATGTATTTTTGTGTTTATGTGTTAGTTAAATGTGACTAAATGTGAAGATGTGTTTATAAAGCTAAACATCACAGAATCAAACTGAAGAAAGATAAACAGACCAAACATTTTTTTACGTGATAAAAGTTTATTTTAAATAATAATAATAATAGATTTTACTTTATTTTAAATTTTAAACTCTTGCTGGACTTTAAACACCTGTTTAATTACACAGTTTAATTACAGTGTAGTGGTTAGCACGGTCTCCTCACACCTCCAGTGTCGAAGGTTCGATTCCCTCGATACCTTGGTGGGGTTTCCTCCAGGTCCTCCGGTTTCCTCCCACAGTCCAAAGACATGCAGATTAGGTGAATTGGTGTTCCCAACTTGCCTGTAGTTTGTGAGTGTGTGTGTGTGTGTGTGTGTGTGTGTGTGTGTGTGCGCACTGGAATGGATTGGCACCTTGTCCAGGGTGTACCCCGTCTAGTTCCTGCAGTCTCCATTCAGAGGCTCTGTGCAGGTTTAAGCCGGTATGGACGAGTGAATATTTTAAAAGCTTGTTTGTGATATTATGACATGAAAATGTAAGAAAACTAAAACAAAAAGAGTCAAGCCCATAAAACCAATGAGAAACTTCACGCCTTTCACCCTGACGTCACTCTCTCCGTCTCTGGAACACAATCCTCACGGAGGCGACTCACTCGGGCTGTAACAGCATTAATGGGTTCACGTTGCACTCAGCTCGCCTGGACAGCGCACGTGTCCACCATTAGTCCGGCTTCAGAGTGCTCGGGAGTAAGATTTCATCATTCACATACTGCAGGAAACACCCGGCATGAGGATTAACACACACACACACACACACACACACACACACACACAGAGAAACGGAAAGAAACTCAAGAGCGTGGGATGTGATAAAGGACAAAGAGAACATCGAGGCATTAAGCTTCGGAGCAGAAAATTCTGGTGCATCAGAAACTTTGTGCCAGCAGTTTACCCAGAATGCACCTGTCTGGAAAAGCCACACAAACGATATGAGGAAATGAAGCACAACCGGCGGCGTCTTTCGCCGAAATGAAAAAGTCATTAGATGAAATTTTTACACATTTTAAAGCTGCTTCTCCTGATCGCTGTACGAGCGTGAATGTGAGAGAGCAGATGAGGAAGTTCAGCTCGTCAGAGGGCGAAGAAACGTCCACGACATAACGAGTGTTTAGCTCACGTGAGGGTCAGAGTCTTACAGACCAAAAATAAAGCAGATTTTTGTGTCAAATTAGAAAAGATATTTGAAAAATAATATTTGGAGATTTTAGTTATTTGCCGTTTTATCATTAAAAAAATAGATTAGCTTTTGATAAGATTTTGGAAAATTATTTATTTGTTTGAATATTATCTTTAATAATAATAATAATAATAATAATAATAATAATAAAACTATCCAAATATTATTAATATTATTATTTTATTTATGTATTATTATTATTATTATTATTATTAGTAGTAGTAGTAGTAGTATATGTTAGTTTTAATAATATTGCTGATTTTATTTATTTGCTTTTTATTTTCAATAAAAACACAACAATACTACTACTAATAATAATATTAATAATAATAATAATAATAATAATAATAATAATAATAAGTTTTTGTATTTAGGTTTAAGTTTAAGTATTTAGAGTTTTTATTTATTTATTTGATTTTTTTTCTCAATAAATAAATAAAATAATTACTACTACTACTACTTGTAATAATAATAATAACTTGGTTAGTTTTTCCTATTTGGAGATTTAATTTATTTCTTTGGTTATTTTCTTTGGGCTGGGCAGTAATTAATTAAAAAGCAGCCAGCAGATACATCGTGAACATTTTTTGTTTTTACATCCCTTAAAACCTCGTTTAAAACGTCCCCAGGAGAACGTTACTGTAAATCTGCACCAACATGTTGTGTTTTCACCAAATTACCCCCATAACAAACCAAACAGCCAACCATCGCCAACGTGTGTAACACCGCCGCCGGGGGAAAAGCAGGCGGCCCGGTGTGTTTGCTTTGTTTGGTTTTTAAACTGTCCACAGTAATCCCGCTTGTTGGCTCGTACATTACGGCCACTGGTTATCTGTACAGAGCTCGGCTCTATCGACTGGCTTACAGTCGGCCCTTAACCATGGCTCATATCCGTCCTGTCTTTACGTATTATTTTCAGAGCAGAGTGTCGATATCGGGTGTAAACCGTTCGAGCGCTCGACCAATTTAAGGTGCTCGGAGGTGCAGCGATCGCTCACAGGAAACAGCGCGGCTTCAAACAGCACCACAGAGACTCGCGCGCGGTAATGACTCTTTCTACAGGAAATCGAGAGGAAAAAGGATGCTTGGGTTCTCGGGCCGGACGCACCCAGGGACACACTCGCTCCTGTTTCCCTTCTTTCTCTAACAACCAAGAAGACACGGCGGACTCGCTTTGGGAATCAGCGGGTTCGTCATCATGAAGGTAAACGTCGTCTAATGAAAGGAATCAATGCAGGAACCGGCAAGTCATTTGCGAAATGTGAATCAGTTAATCGATCAAATCAGGCAACTCATTGGAGGAATTGAATCAAAGTGAGTCACTGTGGCAAATCAATTCTTTGATTTATTAATTCAGTGAGTCAGTCAGTATAATAAATCAACTCGTTAGCGAAATGTGAATCAGTTAATCGATCAAATCACGGAATTCATTTGTGGAATTGAATCAGTGAATCAATAAACAAACCAATCAGTTATTTGCAAATGAATTCATTTTTAAAATGCGAATTTAAAAAAAATTTATATTCATAAAAAAAATATTCTTGATCACTGAATCAGTGAAAACAAATTGAGTTATAAAATGGGCAAAAAACTAATGAATTCATTTGTAAAATGTAAATCGGTGAGTCAATAAACAAATAAATGTATTTTTGTGCTTGTACAGTATATACAGTATACGACCGCTCAAAAGTCTGGGATCAAAAATTACTTCGTTTTCATTTATTTTCTACATTCTACAACAATACTGAGGATTTTATAACTGTGAAATAACAAATAAGGAGTAATTATGTAACAACAACAACAGTAACAGTCAATGGTTATTTTAAGACACAAAGCTCAGCTGTTCTGGAACGTTTATCACAAGAACAGTACACAATACGAGTGTGTTTGTAAAACCCATCAAGCTTTGAAACTAATGAAACTGTCTCTCATGAAGACCTTCCCAGGAAATCAAGACCAAAACTGACCAATTAACAACCAGCACCTCAGATTAGAGCCGTTATGAAGCTTTACAGAGCAGAAGTAGCAGATCTACATCTCAATATCAACTGTTCAAAGGAGATTATTGTGGATTTTTGGATAAACGCCTTCAGTATTGTTTTACAGTGTAGAAAGAAATAAACAATCAGGAACGACCCTGGAGTTAGAAAGTGATCACAAACTTTTGAGCGGTCGTGTGTATATACTTTACAGTACAGTTTATATACAGTAAAACAAACATACTGATTGTCCAATGTGGCTCAACGATTCAGTAAAAGAACAAATGTAGAATGTGAATCAATAAAAACACATTTATTTATGGAAATGTGAATCAGTGACTCAGTTGACAAACAATTAATTTGCGGTTTGAGAATGAGTGAATTGATTCAAGAACAAATAAATCACATTTGTGGATCATGAATCCATCAGTGAGTCAATATAATGAATTAATTTCTGAAATGTGAATCAGGGATTGAGTAAAAAAAAGAAAAAAGAAAAAAATGAAAGGTTAAATGTGAGTTAATGAAAAACAATTTAACAAAATGTGAAACAGGAGATTAAAAAGCTGACGATTCTTTTGTGGAATCACTCTTTGTCTATAGCGCTTTATTCTGTATTCAGGGTCACGGTGGGCCTGGGGCGTATCCCAGATGGGAATCGAACCCAGACCGTAGAGGTGGAGGGCGACTGCGCTAACCACCACCGCCGCCTTCACAATGTGAATCAGTGAATTAATATTAATAATAGAAGATCTGATTCAGTGAATCATGAGATTGAGTCATTGATCCATCAGTGAGTCAACAGGAAAAATAAATTAATTTGTGAAATATGAATCAGTGATTCAGTAAAAGAAGAAAAAACGAAGTGTGAAATGTGAATTAATGAAAACAATTTCATTTGTGAAGTGTGACTCAGTGAATCAATAGATGAAAGATTCAAACGTGAATCGGAAAAAGAATGAACTGATTCCGGAAATGGATTCGTTAATAAGATCGAACAGTTAAACTGTGAAATCTGAGACGATGAATCGATTAAAGAACAAAAAAGTATTAGTGAACGTGTTGATGTGAAGTTTCAAATATACTGTAATATCAGCGTCATGAACTTAATCAATAACGGACTTGACCACATTATTGTCGAATCAGATTTATCTAATAAATAAGTGACGACTGTTGTCATTTCTTCCATCGATAAGTGACTGATCTATAAATAAACGCTTAAGTATAAGTTTATTTGATCGGATATTAAAGTAGATAAAACACGCCCAACCACACCTCTTCACAAAGGTTCGATTCTTGCCCCGCCCCTTTTTTTATTTTGATGAAATCATTGTTTGTAACGTTGCAAAAACTAAAACAGTCCTTTTTTTTTTCTTTCTTTTAAACCAGGAAACCAGAATGGAGAGCCAAACAAAGCTCGGACTCCGGTCCTTCGTCCTCCAGCGGCTTCTCGGCATCTTAGCCATGCAGAAAAAGAGCAGAGCGAAGAAAAAAAAGAAGAAGAAGGGGTAAAAAAAAAAAAGGCAGGATAACTCTGCTGACTCCAGGCGAAGGGACACGGCCGAGCAGAATGGGCTTATTAAGCTGACACAGTGGAGAGCACTGAACTGGTCTGCTGGAGAAGGCAGGAACAGTGCAAATAATAAAACGTGTGGTGTGTGTGTGTGTGTGTGTAAGGGAGGGCTGGTTAGAGACAATGGCAAAGGAAAGCTGCGGTGCGAGTGAAAATCAATCCGCTGATAAATCAGTAAAACAGAGCCATTGTTGTAAGAGCTGCATTAAAAACGCATAAAAGCGTGCCGGGGAACGGCATTCCTGCGTCGGCCATTTTAGCCCGGAATAAATATGCATGTTAAGAGAAGAAGAAGAAGAAGAAGAAGTGTGCGATGGGAGTGTGCTGGAGATAGAGTTAATTTATGCGGCCCTCCTTTGAAGCGTAATGAGAAGGGAAGGGGGAGAGAGAGAGAAAGAGAGAGAGAGAGAGAGAGAGAAAGCGCGCTGACCAAGCACAATTCCCCATGCGGTGGCGGCTGCTGCAGTGCACTTTCGCAGCACTCAGCTTATGAGAACGCGGCCAGATCCCAAGCCTTTTTACACTCCTCGTCAATATTACAATACGCCGGCCAGCGTGACTGCTGTGCTTTTACAGTGTGTGTGTGTGCGTGCGTGTGTAGAGGCTTCTGAGATAGCGAGGCAGCACGCAAGCTAATTACTGGACTGTGCACGAGGCAGAAACGCTGAGTGAGAAACCGCTGGCATTTCCTCAACGTGGCCTTTTTACATACACAGGCACATGATGAATCACCGACCAAGCGGCGCCGAATTATATTAAGTGCTATAGAATACAGGCTTCTGGAAATCAGCATTCTGCGAACGCATCATGAGCGAGAGTGAGAAACGCAACACTGGTGCTGGTGCTGGTTGAGGAAAATAATCAGCGGTGTGAGGGTTATTACGGCGGTTTCCTTTAGCAGAACGACACCAAGTGCTGTCATGGATGAAAAGCATGATTATTATGCAATCATGTATCGTTTAGTAGCATCGTACCAGCACCTTAATCGTTAAACGAGTCTAAAATCGCGGTCCGTCCCCGTCCCCGTCCCCGTCCTGCACATTCGTGTCTGTACAGGTGAAATCAGCCCTGACGTGTCTTTTAATTGAGGCTCTGACCCCGAACTCCCCGGGGACGTCCCTCTGAGGTCCGCGGCAGACCGCGATCCGTTACTGCGACCGACCCGAGCAGCGAAAAGCCAATAGAGAATACATCAGGTTCTCAATTATTGGATTATCTCAATGCGATATCATTACCGCTGAACGTTCGCTCCGATCATTGATTGCGATTTTCAATTTCGCTTCACGACTAATGCGAGTAGCCCCGCTGAACCATCCTCTGATGAGTTTGGGACCCAGTCGATATATATCCTCATAGCTCGGCGCGGGTTTTATAGCCGGGGCAAAATATTTTTCATCCGCTCGTCTCATGCTTCTCAATTATTGGAAAGAGCAGCATGCGAGCTCATCTCGCAGGCAAACCCGGGAAAAACCGCGTGGAACTGATTCATGATTCCACATGCAAATATGGTGGACAATGTGGTGAGACTGGACCGTCTTTAAAACACGTCTCGCTGGCAAACGAGACGGGTTTGTTCGAGGGGTTTGTTCTCCAAATGCAAGACTATTCGCTTCAACCTAGCGGATATGTACTGTACAAATCACAATATTGGAAATCACAACATCGAAGATAAACACAGAGGGTCAGGTGCAGGTTCACTTTTGTTCTCTTCGAAGGTCTGAACTCTAATCGATTTATAAAACACTTTACATAGATAATTAATTCCTTCCTCAGAACTAAATCGACACCTACACTAAGATTACATCACGCCGCTGCCTCAGGAGAACTCGAGAACTTGTTCGATCTTCATCACGACAGCTCCGTCTTCTGTGTTCGTCATTTACACGTCAGATCGTTTATTAGCGTTTACATACTGTAAAAACAAAAAAATACAAAATAAATCAGAATACCAGGCATGTCATCGGGCGCTTCGGATCTAGCAAACGTGCTTCTTCCAAACGGATGACTCCAGGTGCTAATTGCGGCGCTAAATCATTTATGCCGAAGCAGACGATCTGTGTCAGGGCAGAGGAATCTTCCGGAAAAAAAGGTCTCGCTTTGCAAATGATACGTTATAAATTACCTTCATTTGCGTTAGCAGCCGTGCGTTAATCCGTACCGCGCTCGTGATAGAAAAGGGGACGCGGGGAAAATCACTGGGAGGCTGGAAATGGTGGAAAGGCTTAAATGTGCTGTTTGATTTCTAATGTAAAATAAATACATAAACAGATGCCGGTGTCAAACAGGGAGGCAAAGAAAACTGAAATAGACACTGTTTGTAGCCGCGGTGAGCAGAAAAGCGTTTCTAAAGAGTGTTTATTTGAGTTTATAAGGTCGTCCCCTTATAAACCTCTAAAGATTTTTTTTCATACGACTTCGGTTGGTCTTCTGCTGTACACCACTGCGTGTAAACATCAGAGCCTGCTTCTGTGACGCTCCTGATCTGCGTCTGTGTGATTCCATGCTTTGATTGTACACATGTAGACATGTAGAAATTATTACAAAGATGTTTTTTTTTTTTTGCTCTCGGGTTTTCGGACACCTGTAATGTTGTCCGAGAGATCACTCCTGCTATTCCGGCTTCCTTGCAGCTGCTGGGATTTTCCGTACAACCGGCATCCGGATGCAGCCAGTGGACGCTTTGCTCTGGCACCAAGCCCGAGCCTGTAACTCAAGCACGAGGCTGGCTTCAGGAGGAGTTAAAAACGAGCGCTGTCATAGAGCAACTGCGAGCCTTCGCGATTTATTCGCCCTCCTTCCTCAATTAATTATCCTGTTTTCTTAAGCAGTCATGCTGACCAATGACTCGTGCAGAACTTTTAAAATAATTAGGATGGCACTGGACCATATTCCGCGACTAAGAACCATCCAAAACGCATCACGCTTCTGAGCCCTAATGCTCTTTCGCAGAGGAAGAAGCTCATTTGTCAAAAAAAAAAAAAAGCCACAATCAGAGCGGACGACGGTTTGAGCCGAGATCGAGACAGACATCCCGAGGAGGAAAAGTTTCCAAGCGGAAATGGACGACGCAGTAAAGATGGCATGGATTTGGAGATGTGTATCTAATCAGCGGTTAAAATGTTTAGAGAGGTGTCTCGAGCTGCAGGCCGAGCGATCAGTTACCAGCGAGGAGAGTAATACGCTTTCCCGGAAGCCGCGATTTCACAGCGCTCATTTATTCATTACGTCCGTAGGACGCTCTTAAGTGCATCGAGAGCTTTTTAGGCTAAGCAATGAATCGCGCTGCCAGTCACGCCGCGTCGCGGAGGGCTCCGTAAATCTGCTGCTAGCACCAGCTAGGCTAGGACGTCAGGACCGATTCGGATTCACAGCCGTATTCATGTCACGGTTTCAAACGCGACGGCGCCGATGTTTCTGCGACGACTTCCAGCCGCGACTCCGGGGTGTAAACACAGAACAGTGTCGGTACAGATCAGGGTGTGTGTGTGTGTGAGAAAGAAAGATAGTTAGGAAGAAATAGAAAAATTAAGGGGAAAGATGAAGGAAAGAATAAAAATAGGCATAAGAAGCAATGAAAGAAAGAAAGAAAAAAAAGAGAGAAAGGAAAATAAAAACAAGAAAATGAATTTAAAAAATTGAAGTAGAAAGAAAGAAAGAAAGAAAGAAATGAACAAAATTAAGGAAAGAATGAAAATAGCCATAAGAAGCAAAAAAAAGAAAGAAAAAATAGGAAGGAAGGAAAAAAGTAATACAAATGTTTAAATTAGAAAGAAAGAAAAAAAGACAGATAAAAATAAAAAAGATAAAAATATTAAAAATGTATATTTAAAATAGAAAGAAAGAAAGAAAGAACGAAAATTAAGAAAAGTATGATAACAGGCACAAGCAAGAAAGCAAAAATTACTGAAAAAAGAAACTAGAAAAAAGAGAAAGAAAGAACAAGTAAATAGAAAGTACTATATTATTAAAATACTAAATATTATTTGTTTTACATAAAAAAAATCTGTGTGCTTTACATATAGAGTTTTAGACTGTTTTAGATTTAAAATGACATAAAAAATAAAAAAGCAGGACAAAATGCTCCAACATACACACACACACACACACACACACACACACTCACATACACACACTGTGCTGAAGCTGATCGAGAAGAAAAAATGGAGAAAAGTGTCAAACTCCCCCCCCCCGACACACACACACACACACACACACACACACACACACACACATACTCCTACAGGCTCACACACACATTCATGTTAGAAAGACCAGCTAAGAGAAACCATTGTAAAAGACTCAATTTAGTTTTAAAGGTCAAATATCCAGTCACCGCTGAGGAGACTAATTAAGTGCCCTTCAAAGCCCTGGGAGTCCATATGAATAGATAATAGAACTGATCCGTACCGCGGCCAGGAGGAGAATGAGCGCCGGCTCGTTTGCATGCAGCTGCCTCCGCATTATAAACGTCCTCAGCGGGAAGGGGCTTATGTTAAGCAAACAGAAATATCACACCGGTGGCCGCTATCATTTTGCGCCACGTTTCGGTGACGAGTGAGAAAAAAACCTCGCGCCGAACGGCTGCGTTTTAAAGAAGCATCTCTTACAGAACCCACTCGGAGGGGATTCCTCCTAAATGTCCTTCCATATATGGTATTATTCTCTCATGTGTTCATAAAAGGATACTTTTTTACAAGAAATAAAACAAACAAAACCTTTTTGGTTGGTCCACTGAGGACGCGGAGAACCTCGAACCATCCAAAGAACTTCCTGGAGAGAAACTGGGAATCTTTTTACGAATTATCACTACGACCCTTCAGCCAATCACAGACAAAGAAATTGTAGCGATAATAAAAATTATAATATAAACAAATAAATTCACAATTTTGAAAATAGTGTTAGTTTCTGTACAGCGTAATTTAAATAAACAGGGCTGCTGGATCCTGATTGGCCACGAGGCGTTAATTCATTTCCATTTACAGCATCTCTGACAACGGCGCGGCTTTATGTAAATACGTTACCATTTCTATGGCAACAGTTCGTCCAGAGGTGCGTGAATGGGGGACGTGCTAACGTACGGAAACAGACTTTTATGTAAGTAGACGTTTACGTAACAGGAAGCTGTTAAAAAGCAAACATGTTTTGTGTGACGGTTCTGGTTGCCATGGTGATTAAAAGTTCTTGCCGCGTCCGTCTAATGAGACGTCCTTAAAAAACAAAAGGTCTTTTTGTTCGTCACCTTCCGTCTTTATTCTAGGAAGACTACGGCAGATGGTGCGGACGTTTCCTGTCGTGTCTGTTGGTTGGTTCGGAGGCGCGGCTGCAGCGCGGCTGGTGGAGAGGTCGTGGCTGTGGAGCGTCTTTCCCCAGGGCTACAGTATAGGGGGCTCAATTAAGGGCAGAACAATGGCCTCGGCTCACTTCAGCCTCTCACTTCAGCGGATCTGCCAGAGCTGCAGCGAGACCTCTTTAATCTCCCCCGCCTGCTCGGGCTGGCAATCGAATCCAACCTACAGAGGGCACGCAGGAGCTTCGGACAGCCGCGGCAACACTGCAGCATCCCACGCAGGCCCGAACACGCCGCGGGCCACAAGCATTCCAGCTGTTCCAGCTGCCTCGTGATGAAGTGATGGAAAAACTCGGAGAGGAGCGTGCGGTTGAGTTGAGAATGTTCTCCTGCATAACGGAGACAAAATGTAAAAAAGCGAGCGTGGGTAATCAGCTGACGGTGGTGCAGAGGAACGCCGCAGCGAGGAACGTCATGGGAACGGTGTCGGGAGGAATGCTTAATCAACCAAGTTATAAGAAAGAAAGAAGAAGAATGAGGGAATAATGAAAATGGAAAGAAAGAAAGAAACTAAGGAAGAGGAAAAATTGAGGAAAGAATGAAAATAGAAAAAAGAAGGTAAGAGTGAGAGGGGAAAAAGGATGAAAGGATGAAAATAGACAAAGACAAAATAGAAAAAAAGAAAGAAAGAAAAAGAAAGAAAGGAAGAATAAAATAAAGACAGACAAAAAGAAAGAAAGATTAAAAATATAAAGAAAGAATGAAAAATTAAAAAAGACAGACGGAAAGAAAGAAAGAAAGAAAGAAAGATGGAAAGAAAAAAGAAAGAAAAAAGACAAAATGATGAATGAAAAAGAAAGAAAGAAAAAACTAAAAATGAAAACGAAAGAAAGAAAGAAAGAAAGAAAGAAAGAGGAAAAATGAAGGAAAAAAGGAAAAATGAAAAAAGAAGGTAAGGGTGAGAGGGGAAAAAGGATGAAAGGATGAAAATAGACAGGGAAAAATTGAAAAAAAGAAAGAAAGAAAGAAAGAAAGGAAGGAAGAATAAAATAAAGACAGACAAAAAGAAAGAAAGAAAGAAAGAAAGAAAGAAAAATATAAAAAATATCAAGAAAGAATGAAAAATTAAAAAAGACAGATGAAAAGAAAGAAAGAAAGAAAGAAAGAAAGAAAGAAAGAAAGAAAGAAAGAAAGATGGAAAGAAAAAAGACAAAATGATGAATGAAAAAGAAAGAAAAAATGAAAAATGAAAACGAAAGAAAGAAAGAGGAAAAATGAAGGAAAAAAGAAAAAAAAGGAAAAAGAGAAAAGGAAAAAGAAAGAAAAAAGTACATAGAAAAACTATGTACTACTATTACTATTATCTATGTAAAAAAAAGTACATATAGATAATAGTAAAAGAACAAAAGAGACAGAAGGAAGAAAAAAAAAAATTTAAATAAAAAGAAAGAATGAACCAGAAAGAAAGAAAGTGTAAAGATCACCAAGTTGGTGATAAATAGATGTGATAAATATTTAACTTGTATTATTAGTATGTCACACTGTGTGTTTCTCGGCTCAGTTCGCACCTACAGTACGACATTTCTCAGTGATCCTGAACGCACATCTTGTTTGATTCACTTCTTACAGTCGAGTCGATTCAAAGTCGAATCACTTTTCCACTTGGGAGAACACACCAGGGTTCCGCAGCATCCAAGGGCCATCGACTTACATAATTCATAGGCATCTTCGTCAGCGTTTATTCCTGCATCGCCATTAAGAGGCCACTCATCTGGATCTCAGCAGCCAAGGATCAAAGGTCAATCCCTTCACACACACACGACATCACGTCTCTCCTGAGGTTCGTCTCTCGTGCCGTTTCCAGATTCTCTCCACGTTAACCCGGATAAACCCTCACTCCATCACGTCTCCATGACAACCAGCCACGCCGCATCCATCGCCGCGCAGAACGCCAGCTCGGCGCTCCTGCGTCCTGAAATTCCATCAGAACTCCTCCGACTGCGGACTTCATTTGCATGTGCGTCTAATTAGAACTCGGGAAAATTGCCTCCGCGTTACGGCTCGGGCGCAGACTGTAATACCGTAATACCAAAACTTAATATCCCGTATTAAAAAAAAAAAAAAACTTCCACCAGCACAGCACTCCCACTCAGAACCTCCCTTCTCGTCTTTTATTTAATAAGTCAATACACCGTTGCAGAACAGTAGACATTTCTGACACAAATTATGTTCTGGACGGGATGAAGCTCTCCCACACCATTCTTTATTGATTGTACCGGCTCATAAAAAAAAAAAAAAATAAGAGAATGGATGGGGGCGAGCGATGGACTGCTGACTGGGAGCGTTTCTCCAGGCCGGATAATAAAACCGCTACTTCAGGACTTAGAAGGTTAAGTTCTAATGAGTATTTTGGATTGCATGTGCTCGTTTAATGGTCTCATAAAGGAAAGCTTTGCTTGGGTAATAGAGGCGAGCTCAGAGCCAGACAAAATGCATGTTTTTTTTTGTGTTTTTTTTTAAGCGCTGTAAAAAGAGAGTGTCTTGGGAAGGAGTTTTTTTTTTCTTCTTCTGTTTTTGCACAGACAAACAGACAATCCTGCTGCAAAGATTTTTAGATAAACAGAATCTATAAAATATCTTTACACAGATCAAGGTTTATGCATAAATGCATCAAACTTTAAACAATCTACTTGAAATATCTTAAATACACCTTTTTTTTAATTCCATGTCAATAAAAGATAACCTGGAAGATACAGGATGCAGAACATGACGGAAAATATTGGTTTAAGCTCTGGGTGTAAGAAAATCTTATGGAAAACCGCCTTATGGTTATGGTTGGAGAACACTTGTGTTTTTTTTTTTGGTTTGGTTTGACGTCTCTATATGCAAATATATATATATATATATATATATATATATATATATATATAGATATAGATATTTTTTTTTTCAGATTTTTGATTATACTGTATATCACATCGTCCTTTCGGCTGCAGTGTTCACATCCCATTATATTACTATTATTATTTCCATTTGAAAAATGACCTTATGGTGGGGAATGTTTTTTTTTCCAAAAAAAAAATGTCTTGTTAAAAAAATTTGTAAAATGATATTTGCATTATTAAACTGGATGCACAACCTCTTTTACGCTGCAATAATATAAACCTTTTTCTTTAAACACCTTTAAAGAAAATTACAATCGTCATCGCACTTAAAGGTGCTATATGCATTGTTTTTTTTTTCTTTACATTTTTTTCCTAATACAAAAATAAACAGGAAAATATGCACATTTTGCCCTTCACACAGTTACATACATCATTTCTAGTTGAACCCCTGGGTTGAACCCCTTTATGCCTAAATTCTTCATGGTGTACATTCTACAACACTCCTTGGAGATTTCGGCCCGTATTGACCTGAGAGCATCACGCTGGATATTTATCAGCTGCACATCTACATGATGCGACTCTTCCGTTCCACCACGTCCCAAAGGTGATCTATTGATTGAGATCTGGTGACTGTGTGAGTACAGTGACCTCACTGTCATGTTCAAGCAATCCGTCTGAGATTGTTTTAGCTTTGTGACATGCCACATTATCCTATGCTCATAAAGGGACGGACACGATCAGCAACAATACTCAGATAGGCTGGGGCATGGAAACCATGCACAACTGGTCCATAAGTGTGCCAAGGAAATCATCCCGGCACCGTTACACCACCACCAACACCAGCCTGAACTCCTGATTCAAGGCAGGATGGATCCATGCTTTCATGTTGCTTACGGTCAAATTCTGACCTTCTGAATGTTGCAGGAGAAATCGAGACTCATCAGACCAGGAGAAGTTTTTTCTGTCAGTCTTTGATTTTGGTGAGCCCATGTGAGCCCATGTGACCTGTAGCCTCAGTTTCCTGTTCCTAGCAGGACAGGAGCGGCATCCGGTGGTCTTCTCCTGCTGTAGCCCATCTGCTTCAAGGTGCAGAAATGCTCTTCAGCAGACCAAAGTTGGAACGAGATGTTGTTTGAGTTACTGTTGCCTTACCAGTTTGGCCGTTCTCCTCCGGCATCAACAAGAGGTTTTATAAAGCATTCCCTGTGAACCCTAGAGATGGTTATCTGTTAAAATCTCAGGAGATCAGCAGTTTCGGAAATACTCTGGCAACAACAACCATGCCGCGCTCAAAGTCACTGCAGCGTGTCTACATGCCTGATTGAATCGAGTTGCCGCTGTGTGATTGGCTGATTAGTTACTGTTGCTGCCTTAACGAGCACCTGAACGAGTGGACAACTTTTAGACTGTAGCAATAAAATCTTTCAACCTCAGAAGAAAATGTTCATTTTTCATTGCACTTAAAGGCATGTGTGTCTATACAGTATATGCATTTTATTTTCACTAATAACGTGGAAAATATATACTGTACACTGTGGTGGAGAAAGCACTGGAGACTCCTTAAAGCTGAATAAAAGTCTCTTTACATAATCAACCATGTTTTAAAACGTGACTGTCCAGTAAACGTCTTGTTTCTATATAACCATTTTTTATTATAATTATTTATTGTCACTTGATGAAACTTTGCAAACTTGTTTATTTTCTTTTAGGAAGAAGGAGAAGAAGGCCTAAAACGCATTTTATACTAATGAATCGTGCTGAAAGTGAGGCAACGGGGTTTAAAGACAGACCCGAGAGCCGAGGAGAAAACGAATGCAGCTTGTGAAGTAGAGGCTTGAGACCTCATTATAAGAAACAATGCAGTTGCTCAGGCCGGCACTTAGCTGTGCATCCGCTATAGGCTTTGTCAGTTTAAGACAGCATGAAGGCTCGGAGGAAAGCTGTTATATAAGTGTGTAGCGCACGCACCATTCAGCCCCCAGCTCCTACACCGTTAATGGTTGGAATCAGTGGGTTGTGACACGCCGTCTATGCCTCGCTCGGCGCAACCTCACAATCAACTTGTCATAATATTTAGTAGGAAAATGACGAATGATCTACCCTCATATCCTCGTTTGTTGCCTCGGAGTACACAGAATTAAAGCGCAATAACGTCGGGTTCAGACTGCAGGGAAAGGGGAAGGGAAAGGGGAAAAGAAAAAAGAAAAAGAAAAACGCCGGAAGCGGATTTTCGCTCCTTTTCCTGCTCATCTGCGGGCTCAGACGTGACATCAGCGTGAGATCGCTTGAATATTGAGCTGTTTAGGAAATGAGCTTGTTGGCTGTGTAGAGCTCGTGAGGAAAATCTGATTTCTGCAAACACGAGAGAGAGAGAGAGAGATACAGCGCTGGAATTCAAGAGAACAAGTGAATTAAATATTACTGAAGCATCTGCGTCAAAACATGTGACTCGGGATCCAGAGCCATACTGTACATTTGTGCAGATTTAATTACAAATAGTTTTTATGGTAAGACACTCGGATGCCATCATGTCATTATAGGAAAATAACTAACGGCAGAGTGGTGTGCAGAAGAGGGTTTACCACCGAAACAGCACGCTATACTAAACCACCACCACATCTATTTATAGTTACATATACTGTATATACCGGTCACTTTCCTCACAAGTGCCTCTTTTTCCCCTTTATAAAGTTTCTATGACAAAACAAAACACAAAAAAAAAAACCCTCCTTAGTACTAAAGATGTCAGGAGACGTTTCCAGAAATTACAGCTTTACCTCTGACTGCGACAAAGCGCTGACACTGGAGACTCCTTCCACTCCTAAAAGCCCCTGCGCATGAGCTATTAATATAGAATGATGTGCGAAGAGATCTGCTGGCACTACATCCGAGGTACAGTAGAAATCTATTGCAACTAGATTACACCTCGTTTTCATTTCCTGCAAACTCCGCCCCATACTGTATGTACGTAATTTCCGCATTACATTTTCTCTATACCGTACGTGCATAAATAAATTATTTACAATAAACCTAAAAAAAGCAAAGTTTTAGGACATGAGAAGAAACTTAAGAGAAAAAAATATATATATTCTATAACCAGAGTTCACACTGGACTCGGTTTTCCCTACAGTCAACAAATCTCAACCTGCTCTACAGTACAATCGAGCTCTGTGCTTTTATTTATTTATTTATTTTTAAAGTACAGTGAATCATTACAGTGGATAAAACTCACACGGTTAAGAGCTCATTATTCGCCTCGTGAATCTGAAAGACAGCTGGGGAAATATAGACTAAGGAGCACTGCGGAGACGTTCGACATAAAGGAAAACAAAAGAAGGCATGAATTGGGAGAAGAGTGCAAAACAAAACTTAGTGTTAGGAAGTCCCGGCGGACACTGTTGGTTCAATTATCAGGAAGTGGGAAGCGTATCAAACCGTCGTGACGATGCCGAGGGAAAGGTCACACCTCGAAACCCTCAGCGAGAACGAGAAACGAGACTTATGGGAGAAGTCAAAAGACTTATGGGAGAGGGCAGCGATCACTGCGAGGTGGCTACCGAGGTCACGAGTTCAAAGCAGAGGAAAGGTTAGCGTGAGGACTATATCGAGATCTCTGTCTGGTAGGGTAGGAGGCCACAAAACGAGCCATTACTGAAATAGAAAGCAATGGAAGCAAGCCAAGAAGGAGAATGCACAACTCTAAAGGCTCTAAAGAAATTAGAATACAAGAAAATGGTTAAATGGCTTGTTCTGATTGGTCCTCATGTTGACAAATTCGAACTCTCTTAAAGGGACCCTATTATGCAAAAGTCACTATTTGGGGTCTTCACTGTGCATGTTAAAAAACATACCCCCCCTCCCCCAATATGACCTCACATACAGTAAGTGGCACATTACATTACATGTTGCACCTCCAGGATGTTCTACCCGCATTTGGTGGGTTCCCTCTGGGTGCTTTGGGTTTCCTCCTGCTGTCCTACTGCCGTTTCAAAAATGCCTGTAGTGTGTGAGTGAGTGTGTCTCATCCAGGGTGTACCCTGCTTCATGCCCAGAATCCTCTGGGATAGGCTCCAAGCCTCTTACTGTCCTGAGCAGCATAAGCATGAGTGAAAGAGAGAGAGTGAGTGACCTCATCTCAGAAGATCCCCTCCCCTGGATTGTCACTTAGGTCTCATGTTCTCTTTAGGGGCGTGGCTCAAGAGTAGCTCACTTACACAGTCACTAAAATGGCACGCTTGGATGAGGAGTGGAGGTATAAAAAAAAAAGGATAATCTGAGGGATATTTCGGGTGAACCATTAACACATACTCTTCGAAAGAGCTCCATGACCTGTGTTGACTTGTTAAAGGAATAGTAAAATATGGGACCTTTAACTGGAAAAGCTTAACCGAGATTGTTTGAACTCAATGCAGAGCTTCACCCAACATTAAGAAGCTTGTTATGAAAATAAGTTGACAAACGCTTTATCACATATGGCTGTTATACTGACAATTTGTGCTGTGTACATATATACAGTACTGCTTGTCTCCATCAGTGAGAACAGCAGCCTAGGAACCTCCTCCTGCTGAGAAATGTCAACGCCGGTATGAAGAATGTAGGCGAAAATTTTTGAGAGGTGACTGCAGAGACAGCACATTGTCTTCCGAAGACCGGCGGATGGACGATCGATATTCCAGCACAACTTTCCTGTGATTAATTTTTAATGGCCGGGAGAACGGCTCCTTTCTAAAATGTAAATGGCTTTAATGTTAAATGGAAAAAAGGATGACACCTTGATCAATCACTCCTACACCGCCTCTCTGCCAGTGGCATCAACCAAAGCCTTGCCGATGACATCTTTCTCTCCGCGCTTCCTCCAGAGAGCCTCAAAGCTCCCGCACACCTCCTCCACCTTCACTTCCTCTACGACAACACAAAATCTATTGCTCTCCCTCTCTCTCTCTCTTTCTTTGTTTTTTTTCTCTCCCTTTCTCTTGACTCTGTGGTTTGGCGGAATAGTCTAAAAATAAATACATCATTTCAACACCTACAATCCTCTGTAACACCATGTATTCCCAATGGTTTATTTATAGCTCTACCAAATGTCCTCATTGTTTAGCCTCATTAACCTTGTGACCCCAAACAAGATGCACTTATGTTACAACATGTAACGTAACACCAGGACAAACCCAGGAACCCAACAAACACTTCTCATTTTTTAACAGTTCTCCATTTTCAGCACCCTCCTCCACTCTCCACCACCCACATCCCTTGTCCCGTAGGAGGCCTTGCCCACTCCTCCTACATTTGTCACTAGTGCTGCACGATTAATAATATCGCAATCGCAATCGCGATGTCAGCCTATGCGATTACATTACAGCAAATGTTG
>JAQMYG010000008.1:24923314-24937045 GCA_030014215.1 Clariallabes teugelsi | reverse complement strand
CCCTTACACGCCGCTCAAAAATAGACATTTCTCAGAGCGTGGTATCGGTTCCCGGTATCGGGGGACTTTTAACGAGTCCGAGTACTTTAGAAAATGTGGTATCGAGGCCGATACCCGATACCGGTATCGGTATCGGTGCATCCCTAGTTTTTATTTTCTCATTCGATTCCTTCATTTACTTAATCACGTGACGCTTTCATGAATTATTTATTTTCGCATCTGATTTTGTTCATGATTCATTCACTTTCACATGTGATTCTTTCATGCTTAAAATGTTTTCAAGTGATTTATTTTTATTAGTGCAATTCCCTCTCACAATTCATTGTTTCCCTATCTGACTGTTTTCAAATGATAATTTTATTTCTTTACATTTTTTTTTCATGATTCATTTATTTTCATGTGTTAATTATTCATGTGTATTGTCTTCATCTATTTATTTATTTATTTATTTATTTATTTTCTTCACATGTAGTTTTTTCTCCTCACAGTTAATTAATTTTCTGTCATTTCCCAGAAACACGTGGCTCTCTTTTAGGCTGTTATTTAAAAAAAAAAAAAAAGAAAGAAAGAAAGATCAAAAACAGGTTGTGATGAAAGTGATGGAAAATTATACAATAATAATAATAATAATAATAAAAAACATTCCGAGCATACCAGACTTCAACATCACTGTGGCATAAAAGTTCTGATATAAACTAATTTTGATGCAAATATTTGTATTTTTTCCTGCAGCTGAAAGAGAATACGTAATGCGTAATCAGGCTTAATTCAAAGCTTCAGCATTGGCAGGAGCTCTAAGAGAGGACACGGCCACACGGCTTCACCCTTTGATCAGCGGACAAGTGTCCGCCATCGCTCCCGCCACCAACCCCTGGACACGGCGACTTGGCAGACATCTGCCTGTTAGAGCACAGCCGCGGGTCATGAGCTTACGAGTTTAAACTGCTAACAAACCACATGGCATCGAACCCAAAGGACGCTGACTTTCCTCCTCCAATTCCTCGCTGTCAAGGGGGGAGAAAAGAAAATATTCCCTATCATTTTCTCCGTTTTGTTTCCTGGGCTCTGCGTTCAGGTTCAGAGGTGTCCCCGCTTTCATCACTCGGAACTCGCAAACCAGACATCGCATTTCACGCTTGTTAGCTTGACCTTTCGGATTCGCTTTCGGCTAAAGAGCTAGCAGTCATGGAAATCGAAAAATACCAATAGAACCTTTAATATTCGTGTCATAGCCTCGAGTTACATTCCCCTGACCTTCCATTTCTCATGTGTGTGTTCAAAAATACCGAAAATTGCCATCCATTTCACTCCTATTTATTTGTATTTACGGTCTGGAATATTTGAAACGCAGAAATCGCTGTGATGATACGGAAAACCGCAACTCGACTGGTTGCTCAACTTTAATGGTGAAACATGAGGACTAATGACAGGGACAGGTTGATGAGGTGGAATGGACAGTAGTGGGAAGACGCGAGCATCGCACCAGCTTTATTGTCCGATCAAACATATGCAAATATATGAGCTTTGAGTGATTCATCCGATGTATAAAACATTTATGAAAGAACTTACATCCGTGTCACGGCCACAAGCTTAAAGTGCTGAACTCCCGCCAGCCGTTATTATGGGAACCGTTCCAGCGTGAGAGCGAGTTAACCTCTGCAGACCCCAACTCTTCAGGATTTCTCTTCTTTAGAAAGTATATGTATATATATAATCTTGCATTATTAATAAAGGAAATGTAGTAATGTCAGGATCGGCCGTACAGTATGTGCTTGACAATGAACCGAGGAGCGTTCTGCTTTTAGTATTTATGCATTTTCACATGTGATTCTTTCATGAGTCATTTTTATAATTTATTTTTATTCTTTCATGATTTTTTTCTTTTATCATTTGATACTTGGCCAGTCCATTTTTCTACAGTACATATTCATTTATAACATTCTTACTACTTTATTATTATTATTATTATTATTATTATTATTATTATTATTTGCTCACTTTTCACTTTTAGTCCCTTTTTAAGAGTTCATTTACTTTCATATGATTTTTTTCATAAATCATTTACTTTCATGGGTTATTCTTTAACGATTCATTCATTTTTATATGTGTTTCTTTTATGATTCATTTACTTTCATGTGATTATTTAGAGATTTTTGTACTATAACCTGCGATTCTTTCATGATTCACGTAAATCTTTTATGAGTCATTTACTTTTACATATGACTCTGTGATGATTCCTCTACTTTTATGTGACTATTTAAAGATTTGTTTGCTATCACATGCGATTCTTTCATGATTCATAATTTTCACGTGATTCTTTAATAATTCATTTAATATCATGTGATTCTTTCATGATTCATTTACTTTCACATATAATTCATTTGTGATTCATTTATTTTCACATACAATTCTTTAATGATTCACTTACTCTTGAATGTGATTCTTTCATGATTCATTTATGTGATTTGTTTGCAATTATTTTATCGTAATGTGTAATCCTTACACATTTTTTTGTAATCCTTGCACTTGTTGCTTTTTTTTTTTTTTGCTGTAAGGAGTTTTACACCACAGTGATGTTTGAATTCTAGGTGTTGATTGGTCAGAATCTCTAACAGCAGCAAATCACAGATTAATATTAAAGTGCTTGCTTTACTACTTTATCATACCAAGTTTTTTTTCAAAAGAAAACGAGTTTCAGAGCTAAATAAATCATTGATTAAATTGTCTGTGAAAAGAAATTTAGTTAACATTTATAGAAGGGGTCCACAGTGTTAACAATTTGTATCAGTCAAGCTGTTTTTTTAAATTAATCTCAAAATAAAGCCAAAAAGAGTCAAGTGGGGAACTGTGTTAGTGAGTGAATGTTGTTAAATAATCAATTTACTGGCAATTTTAACCTCCTGGCAAAAGTAACCCACTCTTTCAGAAAAGAGAAGCAAAATATCAGAATAAAATTTTTATTAGAATTTCTGTTAGGATAAATATTAGTTAAATTACTAGTAACCGTAACCATGAAAGACTGTTTAACCTCTACAGGGTGCCAATAATAATGAAGCTGACAAGGTTTTGAGCAGAAAATTGTGAAATGTTTTCTAATGTATGATGTGTAGAAACTAGTAACTAGAAAGCTCAGTGTTGTTGTTGTTGTGGTTTCTTTTTTTTCTCTTTTTAAAATGTTTTATGTGTCATTTTTGTTTTAAAGCTGCTCCTTTTTGATTGGAATATTAGAATACTGTAAGATTCTTTGGTGTAAGAGGAATTAAACGCTTCATGATGTAAACAGTGAATGAACGAATCTCCAGCTCAGTAACTCGCTCCATCACGCCGCTCAATTACGCCTTTGATTATTTCCCCAAAACCGCACGACACGGGGCGTCTCATTCCGTACAGACGAGTCTTGTACTGTATATAGAGAGATTTTGTCCGGAGTCTCCTTTTATAGCCGAGCAGTTGGAGTTACGTCTCTTCCACACTAATGTTCGAGTCGAGTCTTTTCCAACGAGGATCATAAATCACAAAGGTTTTGAAGGTAATATCGAGGCTGGTTAAGAAGAAGTAAATTGAGTTTGCCGGTCATTTCCGAGGCTGTCGTGCACTTTGTCTTACCAGCTCTCTTGTTTAGGACTCATTCTACAGTACTGCTGTCAGCAAGCTTCAGCCCGCCACCACTGCGCCTCTCTCTCTCTCTTTCCTCAGGCGTTTTTGCCTGGTTTGGCATATGGCGTCATGTTTTTTGACACTGTTTTCTTCAAAATATTTGCAGTTTCTGCACCTGACACCCACCTAGAATTCGGACGGCGGCTCTATGAAGCTCACGTCGCATTAGAAATCGGTCGAGGAAAGTGCTGATGCCACACCGCAAAAAATTATATCTGAGCAGTTATCTACACTTTCTTAAAATAACATTACAACAAAGCAAATGTAGCATTATTAAGCTCATTTCTAACCAAATTTTACTAAAATTGTAAGCAAAAAGAAAATTTCTTTTAGTGTTTTAGTGGCAGATAATTTTGTTAGTTTTAGAAATTTATTTCTTGAAAGAAGTAAAATTCTTTGCCAATAGAACAAGAAATTCCCGCTTACAATTTTAGTAACATTTGATCATAAATGTCATCTTATTAAACATCTCTATCAAATCTTATATTTGCTTTGTTGTGAACTTATTTTATGAAACTATAGACAGGTTTTAAGATTTAAGAGTATTTCACTTGCTGAGATGCTGAGAGTTTGTGCATTGCATAAACCCAAGCTGTGGATTATTACGGATGTTAATAAGAATCCGAGCTGTTTAGATCGTAATAAAAACAAATATTACATGACAAAATATCACATCACATCAGGTCATATTCACAAACATGTCTGTTATTTCAGGAAAGTGTTTACAGAAAGTAAAATAGATTAAGGAAGAAATGCAAATTTGTTAATAGTGCAATATTATTATATATTTGTTACCTTGCAATAACGCTATGAATCAATTTCTCAATTTCTGCAGCATGTTATTTTGCTAAAGGTTCTAGGTACAGTGAGTGGCAGAATTATTGGCACCCTTCTTTGGGAAAAAGTAAAACATGAAATGAGCCATACAGTATGTTGATATCAACACCCAAATGTGCATGATATTGTTTATTATAATGTGTATGATGATAAATAAATTGATAAATTGGAACTTGCAATGATTTAAAATCACATTCTTTTGTTTAGATTTCATGAATGTGGTGACCTATTTATTACATTTTGGACAATCATAAAACCTGGAAAATGTTCATAAATTTAGATTTTGATAATTTCTCCTCCTCCTTCTCATTTATTTTTTTTATTTTTTTTTGTCGTCTTGAATTATATGATTGCTGTCATTATTATAGAATTAAATAATTAATAAAGCAACAATTTCTAACCTCCTGGGAGAGACAGTTAGAGTTTTGGGCGTAAATATTAAAATTGTTAAAAACAGTTAAATTTATGACATCATAGTTGATGTGGAGTTTTCAAAAACTTTGTGTGCATTCATTCTAAATATTATTTTATACAGAAACATTGTGTCGTGTTAAGTAAAAATGTTGAAAAAGAACTTATCCATGTACTTTTTGTTAGAGGAAATATTTGTCATTTCTTCATTTTATTGCAAGAAATTGTATTGACTCTCTTAAGAGGTGGCAATAATTTTGGGTGCAAATAAAAAATCTATCATGTGTATTTACTGTGCTGTATTTCAAAATTGAATTAAAAAAAAATCTTTCACATGATATTTACTATTTTACTTTAACTGGTATATAATTAGATTTTAAAGTATTGGCACCCCCGGTATACCAAAAAACATTGGCAATAAAAACTAAATACATTTTTCAAAATTGGTGTAAATTAAATTCTTATTTACAACCTATAAACAATATTTGTAATAGACAAAGCATTTGAAAAACAAAAATCCAGTATTAGCCATAAGCATTGTTTGTGCAGTAAATAAATTAATCCATAGATTGCAGATATTGAGTCACTATCTTTATGGCCATTCATGATTTTATTATTATTTTTTTTTCCTCATTTACAGCCATTTTAATACCCTGCTTTGTCACCGAGGCAAATTTTGACAGATGAAAGTTGCCAAAAATCGTGTGTTCTTCATAAATACGCAGCTAGTTGGTGCAAAAATAGGTAAAAAAATCCTGCATAATAGAATTACATACGAATGAGACGGTATTAAAAGTCGAAAACTAATAATACAGTTGCTGAACTACTGTTCCACACACACACTAGCGCTCTCAGACAAATAACGACATGTGTTGCAATCTTATGAAATACTTGCGTAATCACTATTACACTGCTATTCAAAGGAGGAGGAAAAAAGATATGTATTTTTTAACATGGGAAAAAAATACGATTTTGGGGTATTACGTCTAATGGCAAAGAGAGAGCAAAGGGAATTCATCAAAAAATAATAATCATAAAAAATTCTAGAAACTTTTAAAAAGCTGAGTTATTTTCCGAATTTCATTACAAAAAAACGCAATGGCAAAAGAAAGCTGATTCGACAGGAAGTGAATAATCTAGTCCAGTTCTTACTCGGTTTATATTTTAATTAAGCGGAAATGACCAGATTTATGGATAAAAAACATACTTCCTGTGGACATTATAATGCTTAAAATAAACATGTATAACCACTCACCAATCGTTATCCTTATATGCTTCATGCTTCATAAAGTATTAATACTTTAGGTCTTTATAACACTGTGCATTACAGTATAAGATCAGTTCATGGACTCGGTGTGGTCATTTTTGCATAACCCATGATTATATCTGGCCTCGTAATACATTATACAGTATATATATAATAGTAAAAGGTTCATTGCAGCAATGCAGCAGCATTTATAACTAGATACTGTATATGTATCTACACGCATACATGCGCCTTTCATAACGCCAGGTTTCATAATGCATTATAATACTGGTTCATGAACTCATGAGTGTGCTCATGTTATAACACTTTCTAAAGCATGAATGTACAGTATGTCTTCATAAAACCAGGTTACACAATAACGTTTACCAATATCATTGTAATAATTATGTTGTAATGCACTATAACACTTATATAACTGCTCATAAGCAAGCCGGTATGTCCACATGATCATAATCTATTTAAAAGATGTTGATGTAGCAGAGGTGTCTGTTATAATGCATTATAATACACGACAGAAGCTACAGTCCAGAGTTGTTGTTTTTTTTTTTTTTGTGGAATAAGCCACTTCAAAACTTCAGTTATGATTAAAGTTTGGGTGTTAAAGATTAGGAACTTTGCTTTTTCCACCACCTTGTCATTGATGTATTCCTTGCTTATAATGCATTATGAACACACAAAAACGTTATGACCTTACGGATGAAAATACTTCAAAGTCATCAAGAAAAAAAAAAAAAGACAAATTCATCCCAGGCTTTTAATATTTCTAAATTTCATGGCCCTGTGGTGTAACCTTTGATTCGGCTCGGTTTTAAAAAGGTTATCAGAGGGGAAGCGGAATAAAAGAAAAAAAGAATAAAGAAAAAAAAAAAAAACAGAGCGACTTTTATACAGCTAATGAGATGGAGCTAATGGCCTAATGGCGGCCACTGAGGCCCGTGCGGTTGTTTTTAAAATGAAAAATAAATGAGAATCCCTACATATATGGAAGCGAGTCGACGTAATGAGTCTCTGAAATGCTTTTTCGGGCATATCTTCTCTATAATTTGAGGCTCATGCAGCAGCATTAAAATCATTCATCATTTTTTTCCCCTCTCTCTCGCAACTTAAAGAGCAACACAAAGCAAATGATACTGCAGCTTTGCCTGAGCTGATTTTTTTTTTCCAGAATTGCGATGGCGGCAGTTGCATTAGTGGCTTCCATATTCATAAAACAAATGATTTGTTTACACTTTAAAATGTGTGCCTTTTTTCCCCTTTTGGTGAAGCACACATTATGAGAAACGTGCGTTCGGACTCACTCTTACTGCTGTCTTTTTTTTAATTATTGTGATTATTATTGTTAAAAACAGAAGCATAAATCTGCCTCTTTGTGACGTAATTTTGAAAACCAAAGACCTGTGATCTATCTATCTATCTATCTATCTATCTGTCTATCTATGAATCTATCTGTCTGTCTGACTGTCTGCCTGTCTATCGTATCAGCAAGAAGTGTGTAGGCGAGCGCAGAATTCCGAATGCGCTTGATATTCCGGCATCGCTGCCGTCAATCTTCTCCACCCAGGAATCAATAAATGACTGGGAGGAAAAAGGAAAACTTTACCCCAGGCTACTGAATAATCAATACCTCGCTCGGTCTGCCTAATTAAACTGCCACATTAATATATCTTCCAGGGAAACTGACCAAAATAAAACTGGAAAGGCTTCTGAATGAACATGTGTTCCACAAAGCACGGTATTCCTTAGGAAATAAGGACTTGGAATTGGAATCAGGATCAGCCGGGTGACGTTGTGCCGGTACACCCGAATTATAGTCTGTGCGCTGTTACTGTACATACACCACAATACAAATACAATAAAAATAACATTAAACACTGTTAAACCTGGTGCGTGCTGTTTTCGGAAAGGAAACGCGTTACATATTTCCACGTTTATAGGTTTAAGGTATAAATCACTCAGTGTCATGCTGTTAAAGAAAATTAATCAACGATAGGTCAGTGCTAAATGCTCTTTGTACCTCCAGTTTACATAATATTGTTTAGTAACAATAGACCGGCCAAGGCAGCATGGAGGTGTAGTGGTTAGCACTGTGACCTCATACCTCCAGGGTCAAGGGTTCGATTCCCGCCTCGGGGTCAGTGCGTGGAGTTTGCATGTTCCCTGTGTGCTCCGGGGTCTCCGGTTTCCTCCCACAGTCCAAAGATGTGGAGATTATGCTAGATTTTTCATTAAAACAATATTATTATTCTATACGATATACAACAGCAGTTTGACAAAAAAAAAAAAAAAAATTATTTCACTGTGTACTTTTACTCTCTCTTGATCTTTTTTTTTATTTTATTTTTTTTTACATTTTTTAAATAGTTTAGAAGAAAACTGCAAAGTGCAACCTCTATAGAGGAAAAGTTACCACCTTGACACTGGAGACTCCTTCCTTAAATTGCCTCATTAATCCAAGTGTGTGCTTTAATTCAAAATGTGGATGCCAAACTTGTGAACATTATAAAAGTTTTCTTTGCTATTTTAGCATGCTGAAACTCTGCCCACATTAAGAATTTCTCAAGAGGGTCATGCTAATACAAAAAAAAACCCAAAACAAACCTGTTCCTTCAGCATTTAGAGCAAATTTGGGCATTTTGCCTGCTTGTTTTTGCTGATTTGTGTTTTGTAAAAGTTGCTTTAATTACCCTCGCTTGTCCGCTCCAGGTGTGGTTCGGCTCCAGACTATTGTCGGGTGTATTGACAGGTGTGACGCCGTTAATGCTCTATCCTTTGAGAAACAAGCAAACATGAGAAAGTAATCTTTGTTTCGGTGCAGTCTGACAGCACCCGATATCGCGTCGCGGCATTAAAAACGGACCTCTGTTCGCTTTCGGGGCTGTAAAAAATCGGTACACGCCGGATTCTGAATCCCATTTTCGTTTGTTTTCATGCATGTCCAACCTTCACAGCGCCTTCAGATTGTGAACGTGGCTTTTTGGCCTGGGATTAACATAGAAGGAGAAAGCATTAATATATGATTTATTGATGAGGCCACAATGCGCGGCTGAAGTGGACCGGAGCGTGGTGAAATCCTTCCAAACTCCCTTACGTCTGCAATATGCACTCGCCACCATGTCTTCATTTGCACACTTCATACATACTAATACGGCTCCTATTTTCTCCTGCAGCCTAGTTTATGTCAGCGAACAGAGCGGGAAGAGAGAGGGGGGGGAGAAAAAAAAAAAAATGCGCGAGGCCAGCTGAATCGGTAACAAGCGCAGGGAAATGGAGATCTCCAGGGAGAGATACTGAACAGGGAGAGTGCGCTTCAGCAAACCCCCTTAATGCAAAGGGCTTCTGACGAGACAAACCCATCAAACTGTTCTGCCGGAGACGTGGATTTTTAGAGCCTGAAAAGCCCGCAGCATGAGCCTGTATTATCCTGAAGCATGACAACAACTGACAAACACAGCATTAGGTTGTGCTCTAGGGTTTACTACGGAGGTCCGCCAGATCATTTGAGACGAGGAGATTCGCAGAGTGTGATTTTAAAAGCCTGTATTATGAGGACGAGGGAGAAAAAAAAAAAACATAAAAGATTTCCGGAGCAAAAAACATAACCGTTGGACCAAAATGGTGTTTATACTTCCATATGTATTCTTCATCTCCGAGTATGTGAACAATTGGTCTAAAGTGAAGCTTTTCACGTAGCTCCGCCCATAAATTTTAAACACGTGCACCAGAGTCGATGATTCATTAATTGATTCATTTATTCATCCGTAGTAAGAGCTTTATTCTGGTCAGGGGCGTGGTAGAGCCGGAGTCCTTCGCCACAATTATTTACAGTGAGGAGAAGTTTAGAGGTGAAAACGAATCAGTGTGGAGTTGAAGTTTGGTTGGAGGAAACCAAGGAACCCAAAGGAAATCCAAAAAAACAGGCAGAAACCAGAGCTGAATCAGTGTGTCATCTGTGTATGCAATTTTTTAACCGATAGGTAAGTGGTTTAGAGAAAAAAATTTGTTTTTATTTTTTCACTTGGGTTTCTTTTTTTTTTTTTTTACAATTTTTCCCCCTAATTTAATCGTAATCAATTCCCACCGTCATCAGGGCACTCCCACATCAAGGCTACAACTAATACCAGGAAGGGCGAAGACTATCATGTGGTTCCTCACACCTTATTGAACTGCGAGCTCACACACCGTTGGAAGTGGCGTGACACACTCAGAGGACAGCGCTATTCACCTAGCGTAAGTTCACAGACACCCGTGATTGGCTTAGAGCCGTGATTGATCTGAAAGCCCTAAGTGTCACCCACCCCTCCCCCCTTGGAAAGCTCGGCCAATCAGCTCTCTCCAGGCCCCCGGGTGTGGGAGGCTACAGCTTCACCCAGGGTTCGAACTCGCGAAAGGGAAAAGCGAAGGCACTTTACCGCTGCGTCACTTGGGTGCTCCAAATTAATTTTATATATTTTAATATATTTTGCAGAGGATATTGAAATCGACAAATCATGGCGCATGAACATGGGAGACGAACCATATCTTGGCAGAATCATTTGACATTGAATTAAATCATCTCTCTCTCTCTTACTCATTCATTCATTCTCTACAGCGCTTATCCAGTGAGGTCACGGGGGCCTGGAGCCTATCTCATGCTACACCATGGACAGGGTACCAATCCATCACAGGGCACACCAGCAAACACACACACACACACACACGCACATAACAGGAACACCAATGATCTGCATGTCTTTGGACTGTAGGAGGAAACCAGGGCACCCAGAGGAAACCCACCAAGTACAGGGAGAACATGCAAACTCCATGCATGCAGACCTCGAGGCGGGAATCGAACCCTTAACCCTAGAGATGCAAGTCGACCGTGCAGACCACTACGCCGCTGTGCCACCCCAAACTGACTCACTTCATGTGTTCCACGTACACACAGGACACATGTACTTCTAAGTTTCCCAAAAGTAACAGAAACAAAATCTCAATATTAATGCGAAGAAAAATAAACAGTTTCAATATTGCACCAGTGATGAAGATTATTCTAAAAAAAAAAAATTAATCAGAAATAAGATGACAGGGAATTAGTCCTAGGATTTGTGTGGTATTTTACTGTAACATCTCCACTGAATCAGTTCCAACCTCACGTCGTGCCGAGTCGTGTTATACACAGATGTCCGCCTTTGTAGCGTTTACCGAGATTAGCAGGACAAACTTTGTGATTGAATTGGATTTTTTTTCCCCCCAAGACGGTCATCCTTGCGCTTGGTTACGCATCAAGGAATACGGTTAAAATCATTAAAATGCATGCCTTCATTTTTTCGGAGGCTTAAAGAATTACGTGGTTTGCCGCTGCCTGTTTCTTCTTCTTCTTCTCCTCCTCCTTTTTAAATTATGCCGTCGCTGCTTTTAGGGACAATGCTACTTAAAACGCTCTGCTTTCAGAATCCAATTTGATCTAATCAGTCGAAAGCGTCCTAAATCGCATTCGACATCGCCGAGAAACACCGTCCTGGTGAAATTGCTTATGAAAGTACAGAAATGCGGGAGCTCAGAGTCATCGATCACAAGACGGCGATCCTAAATGAAGGGGAAAAAAAAGCAATATGATAGAAAATATTATAATATGATATAAGCAATGCGGATGATGCGGCTGCTGCTGCTGCTCGTAGGGAAAAGAGGGACTCTCTAATGAAATTAGAGGCAGCGAGGATAAAAGGAAAACTTTCAGTCCATAAGCTTCAGCTTATGCATGAAGATATGATACGCCCATATAAGGAATTAATAATTTTTTTAAAAATGTACTTATTTTTAAAAAAATTTGGATTATTATATTTTAACTCTTCAGCAGTTGTGTTAATAAAAGTAGATTTTTCTTCATGATTTTATGCTATCAGTTTTCTTTTTAGTTTAATACATAAAAAAAGTAGAATTCTTTAAAAAATCAAAATAATTTTTTTTTTTAAATAAATAAATTAATATTTTTAAATGACACATTTCCACCACTGGGCCGCCATTTATTAGTCTAAAATGTACACGTTGATATTATGATACGATTTATATTATTATAATATTTATAACCAAATAAAACACGAGTACAGTGTTTATGGACATGTCAAAAACAAAAAAGGAA
The DNA here is from genome assembly GCA_030014215.1 of Clariallabes teugelsi. Classification (NCBI taxonomy): domain Eukaryota; kingdom Metazoa; phylum Chordata; class Actinopteri; order Siluriformes; family Clariidae; genus Clariallabes; species Clariallabes teugelsi. The sequence goes on along the minus strand of JAQMYG010000008.1, from coordinate 24,924,755 downwards.
AAAAATAAGGAAAAAAGGAACGCTCGCCCCAGGTTTTTCTCCTTTGTTGTGACCCAGTGGCCGTTGAGATTAATGAAGACGCTAATCCACAGCAGTTAGCTTTTAATATCGGCGATTAAGCAGTACAGTAAAAAAAGCTCGGGGCCGTGCCAGGAGACGATGAACACGAGATCGAATCATGTCTTTTAAAGACTTTTTTTTTTTCAGGAGAGCATGTGTGTGTGTGTGTGTGCGTGTGTGTGTGTGTGTGTACAAGAACATGGCGTTGTGCGTGAGTCAGTGGTCATTTGATGCATTTAATTCTGGGATGAGTGGATTTTTTCATTTCATGCCTGATAGGATCAGGGGACTGGTGATGCCGGAGCCTGATCTTTTCCAGGCAAACACCAATCAATTTCCATTAATAGACGGCAGTGTAGGTACAATTACACGACTGATGAGAGAGATATTCCTGGCCGAGAGGGTCATTTGGTCGGGTCTGTTCCCGCCTAGTCTGTTTGCCGGAAACGTCGCCGATTTAGAGGCCTTTCTTTATGAATAAATAGCGAGGGAGGAAGTGAAATTGATATTCATATTAGAGCTATGACACAAGAAGACTGTTTTTTACTAAACACACTGCAAACAATTCCAGCTTAAATAATAACATGTGGGTCCATGCAGTGCTCATAAAACGACTTCCTGTTCTTTCAGGATGGACGGATGGATGGTTCTGTCTACGTGTCGTCCAGCACATCGGGCCATCCGGATATACAGCCGCTGTTTCTGTGGCAGTTATTTACAGGGTCGGGTTACCAGCTCGACTCCCAATTGTATCTGAACACTTGGGGGTGAGTCCAACCCAGCGACGCCAGGGCTCGAACCGGGAACCTCCTGGTCCGTAGTCCAACACCTCAACCACCTTATTTTACTCTCCCTTTTTTAAAGCTAATCAAGCAAAAGACACACAGCTACAGTATTACATACAGAATAAGAGCGATACAACTATGACCACGCTCATTACATGTTACTATGCAATCACACGTCATTTTTAGAACTGTTAACAGATTAGATTTTACAGCAAACATTACATAAGCAATATTACAGATAGATAGAGGTAGTGCTGTCTGAGTACTGAAGATATCACAGATCACAAGTGTGATATCGCTTTTATACAACAGTTCCACAAACTCCATATACAGTGGAACCTTGGACTCGTATTTCAAACACTCGTAAACCAAATCAAATTGTCCCATAAGAAATAATGGAAACTCAAATTATTCGTTCCACAGCACAAAAAAATAAATACATAAAAATATTTAACACAAATATAAAGTAAAAATAAAACAGATTAACCTGCACTTTACCTTAAAAAAAAAAGTAAAAATAAATCCAGACAGATAAGTGTTTCCGTTTGTGCGTGCAGGCGCTGTGTGTGTGTGTGTGTGTGTGTGTGTGTGTGTGT
>JAQMYG010000008.1:24895873-24908327 GCA_030014215.1 Clariallabes teugelsi | reverse complement strand
CCTTAATGTGGAGCCCCCTAGTGACGGGGAGGAATTGGCCACGACTAAATTAGGGGAGAAAATTGGAAAAATCCAAAAAAAAAATATTTTTTTTTTTTATTTATATGAAATAAATAAAGTTTGTGGTAAAAAAAAAAATCAAATGAGGAAATAAATAGAGGAAAAAAACTAATAAAAATTTACATTTAACAACTTTTTAAAACTAAAAGCAAAAACTAATAAAAACACACCGTCCACCAGTGTAAAGTTACTAAGAGAATCTAGGTGTTAAATAAGAAAAATATTTTTTTAAAAAAGGAAAATAAATTACATGAAATAAACAAAACATTAGAAAATCTAAATAAAACCAAATGTAAAAACATTTCTTGTTTGAAATAAAAAAATTTAAAAATCACATAAAAATTAACTACATGTATAGTTTGGCAGCAAAATGAGATAACTTCATTTTTTCAGATTTTTTTTTTTTTTTTAATAAAACAACAAGTTATGTTATGTATATGTTATGTTATGGGGTTATGTACATTTTGTGCAATTAAAAAAAAAAAAAAGCTGTAAATCTTACACAGTTTTGTAAACTACAAGGTTCTCCAAAAATCCACTGAACACATTTAGTTCACCGTGTGACAGCAGTGTTCCACTACGTTGCTCACATGACAGTAAGATCAGCTTTTCACAATTTCGTTCAAAATTGTGGCCACTACGTGTCCGTGTTTGTTTTGCTTAAACGTCTTAATCTTGCTTTTAAAATAAGGTTATATAACAGATTGTCAAATTGTTAATATGCAATTCATGTCAGTGCTCAAAAATCAAACCAAACCAAACACAGAAATAAAATGCTAAAAAGTAAAAAGAAAAAAAACAACATAATACATCGAGAAAACGTGCGAGGTTGAAAAGTTGTGCCTTTTCTGTACGAGTTGCCTGAAACTAGCGGGTTAATTGGCTCTGATCCTAACGCCTGATCCGATGCTTGGCTATCGATTGGTAATGCCTGGCTCCGAGGGCCCACTTTCCCAAACTGCTCCTGATCTCACACATTAATCTTCGAGTTCGTTTTGGCCTGCAGACAACAACAGAAAGAGAAGTGTTATTACGGCTACATTCGCTGCCGTGTTCCTCAGATTCGTGTTACTGTGCGCTTCAACAACTGGAAGCTAGTGTGTGTGTGTGTGTGTGTGTGTGTGTGTGTGTGTGTGTGTGCTCATGTGTGCGTTTTTGTGTGTTTGTGTGTGTGTGTGCGTGTGACGGCTGAATCTAATGGAACGCGCCATGAGAAATGACTGCTCGCAGCCAGGGCATGCTAGCGCACGGCTTCTAGCCAGAGGTTTTCATTAAGCAACGCTTCACATCTTCGGCTTCCTCGTGCTATTCCTGACGTTATTTTTTTTTTACCGCCGTTCTTCTCGTCTTATTACCCAAAGGTAGAAGAAGAAAAGAAATCAGGAGGCAAAAAAAAAAGATTTAAGAAGAATCAAAGAAGAAAAGGTTATCAACGCTGACTTTTTCTGCGGCGCTGTGTTTGAGAAACAGCTGAGATCCGTGTTTGCATAAAACCTCATCAAACACCGCCCTCTCCCCGGTTAGAGACGTCTATTTGTGCAGAATCTGCCCCAGTTGACGCGTACAGGGGCACGTGGCCTTCCCAGAGGTGCGTGGAAAATGAGTGTTTTGCAGAATACGGAGCATTTAGACCAAATCAATACATAATTTCACGGAGAAACGCGATGAGATCAGGTTTATTATCTCTGTAATGAGAGAATGGGGCTTGAAAAGGTCCATTCTGGGCCAAAACACCGTGCAATCGCATATCTTATTTATCTCTTCAATATTTATTTAAAAGCTCTGCAGTTATACGAGCGTCATATTCGCTGAAGATCTGAATAACGCTAAAGCGAGCCGGCAGGTGGAACCGAGTGTTTCACTAACGCAGAGAGCTCGGCCTGGAAGGTAATGAGTGTTCAGGCTGTTAACAGAATCTAGTGCTTGGATGTCGTATGCGGCCCACAAGGAGCGATGAAATATATCAGAACGAGTGCATTAAAATAAACATGTGACACCGTCTGACCAATCAGAATCCGGAATTCAGCACCTCCTTGGTATAACAGTAAACCCTAAACAGATGCAGGAATCCCAAGTCCAAAAAATAAAAAATAAAAAAATAAATCATACTCTCGATCCTATAGTGCCATCTGATGGCGTACGGCGCTATGAAGTCTCCGCTCATCTCCATTCCTTCATTAGCATAATCGCTGCAGAATAGACAGCTATAGAAAATGCTAAGTAAATATTCGTATATCTGAGCCGCCTGGCGTCACCTCCGTCCCTGACATCATCAGGACTCTTTTCATATTCCCTCCAAATCCTGTCTTCAAAGACAGCTTTAAATCCTCTCCCTCTCTCTCTCTCCCTCTCTCTCTCGGAGATGCACTGCGGTCATCAAGAGCTCGTGATAGATTCCCTCTCCCTCCTCCACAGAGCGAAAGCGAGAGAGAGAGAGAGAGAGCGAGAGAGAGGCTTTCGGTAAAATAAAGGTAGTTGAACAATTCTCGCAGGTCCCATCAGCCGTCTCGCTGACACTTCAAATGGGCCTCTTTCATCTCCCCGGCTGCCACGCTTCCACTCCCATCATCACTTCTTCACTCCTCCTTCTCGCTTAATCCGCCTGTTGTGCGCAACTTCCTCCTGCCATTTGCTTATCTGCCCGGATCCTTTATCTCCGGACGCGCAAATGACTCTCTTAAAGAACTCGAGAGCGCGTTTATTGGGGGGGTTTTTTGCACCGCATTCTGCGAACACTTAAAGATCTTTATAATGTTAATTCACAGAAAGGTGAAGAGACTAAATATTTTAGAAGGTACTGTACAGTAAGCCAATTAATGTCCAGAGTCAGATATAGTCTTAGTCTGATTTAATTTATAAAAAATATATATGATTTAAAAATAAACATGCATGAGAGTGCATTTAAATGTTTGATATACTGTAGAGCATTCATAATACTTTATAATACAGTATAACACCACTCTCAATGAATCCATGGACTAGATCTCTATAAGTGCTCATAAGCAGTTACTTCACCTACAGTATGACTTCCTAATGCTAAGGCTACATAATGAAATATGAAAGTACAAACACATTAATACCTTTTTCATAAATGGTTTAGAACAACAACTAGTATGGCTCATGAATGCCTTATAACTGTCAACGTGTTATAACGCGTTCCCAAGATATTATACCATGTTTCAATGTCTCATGAATGCATTATAACATGTTAACACTTGAATGAATATTAAATATGACTTTAATAGAAATCATTACTTGTGTCCTTTAATGTCAACTCTATAAGCGCTCATTTCTATAAGTAGTCATGATGAGCCGCTGCACAGCTGTAGAGCGGATCAGAATGCTTAATAGATTTCAAATGCTTCTTTGTTACATGTTATGTTCCTCACATGATGCCTTATTATGCTTTACATTTAGATAAATGTGTTTATAATCATTGTGATACCTGGAATAAGCCTTGTCCCAGTACGTGTTCATAAGCAACTGTAATTAATATGCATAGAAAACAAATAGTACACTGCTAATGCCAGGTTACATAACGGAATAGAGTCTGCTCATAGGTGCATGATAGACCCTGGTGTTGCCCTGTAATGCGTTATAACACGAAATCTGGTAACGTTGTAGAGGTGTCTGTGAAGGTCTTATGAACTGTTATCCTGCATGAAATAATGCATTATATAAATGAAGTGTTAGGCATTTAACGTACAGACCTATGTCAGGCATAATGAAGCATCATGTATGCTTTATAACACAATCTGAAGGCATGTCAAATTAATTAATACAACTGATTGAATTTGTAGAAAGTCTTACCATACACACACACACACACACACGCATTTTTAGTAAAACTTTAAATGACGGTCATAATCCTAATGAACAATGAACATGTTCATATCATGTTATAAAGCATTCCTATACGTATTACTCACTCGTTATACATATTGATGAAAGCGCATTATGTACATGTGTGAGGAATATAAATAAAAACCCGAGCATTTTAAAAGAGACTGAATCAGTAGTTATTATAAAATATTCAGTTCTTATCAGCTTAAAGTGACACTTATAGACCTCTAATGCATGAGACGTTCATAGAGAAGATTTCATTTTGGATGAAATGAATATTATATATTATATAAAATGTTCCCACTGCAGAAGGAGGAGCGATATCTGGGCCTGTGATCTAAGCAGTGTTTGTGCTTCAGATGCTGCAGTTCCACATCAGGTCTCACTCGCTCATCCATCGGGGATCAAAATGGCACGACGCCAAGCCACACCGGTGTAATCTGCGCTCCCGCAGGTCCCCCTGGTGGCCAGAAACCAGAAATGTGATGGATGAAGGAGTGCGCTGCAGAACGTGAGCGCCCGAGCCTTCGAACCCACACTGAAAACGACTCCGCAGCTCACTGTTTAACATCCTATAGTGGATTAGAGACACTGTAGGGGGGAAAAAAGCTTGATTTTGATGTGTATCAGAATATCCTGTATATATGTATGAAGGTTGTTGAGTGCAGGTTATTTAGGGAGGAATGAAGTATTTAATGTTATATTGTACAGTACACGTTGCTTCATTTCCACAAATATATGATATAATAATGTTAATACTCATGATGAATCTGATTTTTATTAATACTAAAGTAATCTTCTTCAACGAGAAAAAGAAATAAAGTTCTTCTATCGCTGTAAATCTGTAAATAAAATCTAAAACAAATGTACTATTGTCCTTAAAAATAAATAAATAAATAACAATAATTAAAACAAAAACTCTACATAAATAAACAAAACACAATCTAAAGGAGATGCAAACTTTTGCATCACACTGTTTTTAATTGCAACCCTGCCTAATTGATTATTATTTTATTATTTGTGTAAAAGCCTTTTAAAGTAAAATGGAGAGAATAAACTTTGATTTGTTTTTCACATGTTCATCATTTTAATCTTTTATTTTGATCTTATTTTTTTACTACCTTATTGTGTAATTTGTAATTTGTACATTTTTATATTTACTCTTTTGTTGTGGGAATGAACTAATGATTTCTATTGCAATTCAGTTTAGCATTTTATTTTTGCACCTTTGATATACCATGTGCATTATTATTATTATTATTATTATTATTGTTATTATTATTACTAATAGACCATTTTAAGTGCTTATTTGGTGAATAATTCAAGAGGAATCTTGAAACAAACTGTAGGTCCTCCAAAACTGTGAAAAAAAATTATTTAAAAAATGAAAGGTTATAAAACTGAGCCTCTTGTGAGCAGCTGATAAAGAACACTTCCCTCTGAGTAATTTCCTGCCGGCGGTGAAAGCGACATGTGACACATAATGTACTCTTCATCCTCGCTCTCTCTGATGTGTGTATTAATATTTTCAGCATTTTTCAGCCTGTGATGCCTCGGTCTGGGCTGCATATTAAACTAGAAGGAGAGTGCATGTGTGTGTGTGTGTGTGTGTGTGTGTGTGTGTGTGAGCACTGCGGAGAGCGAGCTGCATTACAACGTGGCTTGCTTTCACACGGCTCTTTCCATCACACCTGGTGTCACTTTTAAGGCAAATTAAACCTCGGCGGATTAAAATGTTAAACAGCGCTCTCGGGCTGCAGTCAATATTGGCGTATCTGAACGTCACTTCTGATCTCTGAGAGCTTGGAGTTCTGAGACTCTCTCTCTCTCTCTCTCTGTCTCTCTCTCAGTCACCTGTACTCCATCTTGGCTACGCGGTGTAAGAATTCTGTTCCATCAGCACCACCTTTCTACATACACACACACACCGTATCCGTATCCGTATGCATTCTCAGAACCTTGCTAGGAAATCTTATCAGGATCCGAGCACGTCCGTCGCTTTATTGCCTCGGAGAATTTTCAAACACACAAAGCGGTTATAAAACAGCCCGCGGCGCTCCTCAGAGCGGGTTCATTCCACGCCGCGGATAAACAAATCAGGGTCTGTCTGCTTTTGCGAGGGGTTTTGAAATGAGACGCAACATCTCAGTTATTCCCATTCTTCCCTTCATACACACCAGGAAAAAAAAAAAAAAAACAAACGAAGAAAAAAAACGCTTGCTGCTTTCCAGCCAGCCTCCAGGCTCCAGGAGCCAGGCTACAGTGGCATTTTTGGCCCAGCCTGGCACGTTTTGCTGCCAAACACACGTCGCCGTCAGGCTTTGGGAAGCATACGGTCTATCAAGCACTTCCAGGCATCCTGGCTTTTTAATCCCAAGCAGAGATTAAAGGAGACAGGCACAGAAAGAAAGGCATTTGTTCAATGATGCACCTTCATTACACAGGCAAAAGCCAGATTGCTTTTTTTTTATTGCAGTTAAATTTAGATTTTAACACTTTAATTGGTCTCAGTGTTTATAAGGCTGCATAACACCTTTATTAGCCCTTGGTCAGAAATATATAAACCTATTCTACTTAAACATAAAGATTTGTTTCAAAAATAGTTAGCGGTTGTAAACAAGTTGACTTAGCATCTAAGTCAAGCGACATAGAGTGTCATTGCTATAAGAACATGTTATGACACTTCTGTGTTGCTCAACGTGCTTGTGGTCAGATTTCTCTGGTCAAATGTGATGTCTAATTGACATAACACCTGAATCACAACTTTTGTTATCATGGTTTCATGAGATTGTAATTAGTATTTATAAACACCTTATGAGCAGGAATAATAAAATGCAGTTCATATTCATATACATGTGTACATACTGTACATATATATATCGACAAAGCTGACTTTATCCATGTTGATGCCAAATCGATATAACACCCAATAATGTCAAGGGACATTATTATGCTGTCATAAGAGTGTTATGACACTTTCCTGGCTGACTATTTAGTCCTGTGTACTTATGACATGTAACGAGTAAGGTGAAATGGACAGTGTAACATACTACCAAATCTCGAACTAAACGTGATGCATAAGTTTTGACATTATGGTGTGACAGTGTTATAATAACCATCCATAAGCATTCCGTTAGAAACAAGAAGATGACATGGACTTTCTACACATAAAAATGTACACTACATTACACTGATGTACAATCTTATAATAGTGATGTGACTCTTGATGTAGGAGAAATGCACTGAGCTACAAAGATCATGATGCGACAGTATAATTTGAGTCAACCTTATGTCAAGCTTCATGACAGCCTTAAGTCAAGCCTAGATTCAGGTATTGAATTAACTTGACAGAAAGCTTTATAAACACAGCAAGTGATGGAACAAGTCCTTTGGAGAAAACACTTACGTTATTGTATTATATCAGTTTAGTAATGACAGAGATTATGTAGGTGTTATGTAGCCTTATAGCCACTACTGGTAAGTAAAGTATCACAATTATTTATAAATACACATAAAGACACAAAGATTAGATGTAACAAACAAAAAGGCACATTACTTTAAAGCACCTATGTGCAAAAAAAGTGCTTATGTAGGCCTATGTAGCCTTATGAACTCTATGTGTAAAGTGTTAGTGTTGATTCTTGGAAAGAGACAGGTAGACGAGATAGGTAAAGAAGAGATGTAACAAAGGCTTAACAAACAAGTTAAAAATGATAAAGTTGTAAAGCAAAGTGTTTATGTAGGTGCTGTGTAGCTTTATAAACACTGCCATAATGTAAAGTGTTCACATGTAATTTTAAATAATAGACCGGTAGAAAATGCAAAGATGTGCTATAAGAAAGGCACACTGTTTATTGAATAATTTCATTTAAAAAATATATGAAATGGAGGGGAAAAAAGGGCCTATGTAGGCATTATGTACTGTAGGCTTATGAAGCCCACTGCTGTGTATAGTGTTAGTGTTTATTCTTGGAAAGAGACAGGTAGATGAGACAGGGAAAGAAGAGATGTAACAGAGGCATAACAAATAAGTTAAAAATTATGAAAATGGTTGAATGGATTGAAAGGCTTTATGTAGGTGTTGTGTAGCTTTATAAACACTGCTGCAATGTAAAGTACTGACATACCTTTAAATAATACACAGGTAGAAAATGCAAATATGTGCTATAAGAAAGGCACTTCTTATTGAATAATTTTATTTAAAAAAATATGAAATGGAGAGGGGGAAAAAAGAGCCTATGTAGGCATTATGTAGCCTAATGAACTCTACCTATTAGTAAAGTGTTATCCATTAGCTCGCTTTAAATCAGTACAAGCTGTTTACTCGTTGGTTGAATGAAAACTTTTTTCCCCACTGCAGGATTTCTGAGCTCATCCTCTGGGTGACCCTGCCTCGATTAATGAACACATGTTTATGAGTCCTGTTATTGCAAATAGCTCGGGCAGGAAGAGCTCGAGCCTGTTAAATGCACTTAACCTCTCGGAGTGCTCCGGAATATCAATTCTGCCGGTGTTCCGCGGCACGCCATTAACATCTTGACATCCCTTTTCCACTTCGAGTAATTTCGTGGCTTTTTAAAGCTCCATCTCGGCTGCACGGCTCACCTTAAGCGCTATGCAAATGGAGGAAAGGGCAGCTTTGATGGTGCCTCTGGCCTCGGTGCCAACGTTGCAATCAAACACGTCGACTGGGGAAGTTCATCGGTTAACGTCTAACTCGCTAGCTGATTCACACAAAGCAGACTGTTTAGCTTTCTTTTCTTATTAAAATTAGTCATCTTCCCAAAAAACGGACGGAGCAGAGCGTATCCGAAGACGTGCTGCAGATGCCACTACTGAAGACGGAGCGTCGTCAGCTTTCAAACACAAACAGTCGGATTATTGTACGTATAAAAAAAAATAAATGCTGCGCCGGTGAGCTGATCCGCGATCTGTAGGGCTCTTGAAAAAAGCAGGCGCAAAAAGCTCTGTGGTGAAACATGCATGTCTTTCTCAAGCGCTTTTGAGCTCGGGTGTGTTTAATACGGGAATGCCTAATTAGCCTGCCAGGCTGATGTGCTCGGAAATCCTAAAAAGGTTCGAAAACAAATGTTTGTACTCCAGTTTGGTGGAGAAACGTCAAGCAGGCATTCAGAGAAGGCACTTGAAAAACACACACACACACACACACTCTCTCTCTCTCTCTCTCTCTCAAGCTGCTTTATTAGCATTCATGACTCTCGAGGAAGATATTGCAGCGCTGTCTCCGGCATTCTGACTGCCTCAGCACGGACGGACAAAGGAGGGAAAAGCGATCGCTGTGGACCAGGAGATGGCAGTGATAACAAAGAAACTGCGTCTCTCTCTCTCTCTCTTTCTGTCTTCTTTTCTCTCGCTCACTCTACACGTCCCCGCTTCTCCTCACACACTCAATTCACGCGGTGTAATGAGCCCCATGTTTGTTCATCGGCTTTGCCTCGAAATGAAATAAGCACCGATTGTTTAACCACCTTTATCACCAAAATGACACATTAAAATTTCACAGGCGGAGTGCGGCGCCCTCATTAACATCGCAGACGGGAGGCTCGCGAGGAGAGAAGTGCAGCATTTCTGTTTTTCAGAAATGTCAAGGTTACGGTCAAGACGACGGAAAGGCAAATGGTTTCGTGCGTAAGATGGAGGAGCAGATGTAGAGAAGGTGACAGCGGGTTCTTTCATGTTCTCACTCGTCCTGTACACCAGGTTCGCAGGTCAAGCGACTGGGGTTTGTTGCTTTATAAAGATTGACATTTTGTAGATTTTCCTTTGGATAATGCTCATACTTTCAGAATATGCAGTAAGAAATAGACGACATTTGATACGCCAGTGTTATGAAACAGACTGAAGTTCAATCCTGGGTGTATTTCCAATCCAGCCTAAAATCCAGAGTTCCTGGGGTAGAATCTGAGTTTCAACAATAATTTCTAAAAAATATGAAGTTCCTCTATAGCCAGTCACTTTACTGAGATTCTTTCTTGATTATGGTTACGATTTTCCCATATGTAGATGATATGTTTCATTCAAAATTCTTTCAAGGTACACTCCTAGAACATTTTAGCCCTTGCAGGTTCTTCAGGTTTCTCTCTGGGGTTCAAAAGCAAACAAAAGCATTCTTGATCAGAAGGCATTTAAAGTACATCCATCCATCCATCCATCCTCTATACTGGTAAGTCCAATTCGGGGTGGTAGTAAGAAATGCAGGGATGCTTAGACACCCTTATCTCCAGCAACTTTCCCATAGTGCTCCATCACTCTCCCGCCACCTGGAGGTCCCTGTTTGCTGGTGGTGGTCCCACATGACCCCTCCACATTGAAACAGTAGAACAAAGAACCTTTGTTTCCGTCACCAAAGACACACTCTTGAAAAGAAGAAACTAACTACCAGCTTCACCAGGTTAACACAGTACATACACTTTCCTTCAAGAGTTCTTCGAGGATTCCTTAGTGGTTTCTAGTGTCCACGCTGGTTCTTTAAGGGTTCATTGGGTATCTAGCTTCCAAAAAACGAAAAACAAATTTTAAAGTGGAAATTGCAATGATAGGAAATGATAGACACCTTCTTGCATTTTTTTATTTTTTAAACAAAGTACATTTATTGAAGGACCCTTATGAGTTTATAAGTAGAACCATCTAGTCAACAATTTTTATTAAGGTTTAAGTTGTAATGCATACCTAGCCACTAAATACACACATGCCAGTTAAAGGTTCTTCAAGGGTTCCTTAGTGGGGCAGAGCTTCCACAAATGGGTTTCACTTCTCATAGTAAGCCCTTTATGAACATGGACAACTGATGAAGCCCTCATTGGGGTAAATTCTTATACAAGTGGTTGAATAGGTTACATTAGGGTACATTACATTTTAAACATTTTCGCAAATAAAAAGCAGAGAGGTTCTAATACAAATAAAACCGTAAATGGCTTTGGAAAGCAGGTCACCAGAAAATGGCTAATCAAGAAAGAATTCTAAGACCTGTAGCATGAATCATTTTGTCATCTATACAATGATTTGAAAACATGATGATTTCTTGGATATAGAGAGATTTTGTAAGATCCAGATGAACATCTAGATGACAAATGTAAAGCGAGCGTCTAGTTGACGGAAAAAGAAGTATAAAAGCGCCATTTCCTTCATTCATCACATTCAGCACCGACAGCACAATAACGCCGGAAATTTCCGTACCATCTATCATCTACCCCTATAAGGCTAATGAGACTTCTGTCTTCATGCCATCATTCTTCACACCCCATAAACCCTACGCTAATGCCATCAGCTTCCTCCTCTCGCACCCTACAAACACAAACGCTTTTTAAACTTCAATAATAAAAAAAAAGGAAGAAGGAGAATATAGAAAAGATATCATTTTATCATTTTCGAGTCATCTGTTCCCTCCGGCGCCTGCGTCAGAAGCTCAAACCGTCAGAGTAAACACAGACGCTTAAACGCCCCGGCTTCCAGAGAGATAATTTATGCATCGGAGTCTTCGAGGCTGCATCAGGACACGACTCACGCTCACTGCGGGTCTGTGATGTGCATCGCGATGTATACGAGTTATTTTTACCGCTAATCTAAAGACAAGAGCGACGCCTTTATCCACCAGCCTTCCGACAGAAGAGGTTGAAAGAAAAAATAAATAAAAACCTGGCTGACCTGGAACAAATGGATACGCTGAAATTACTCGGTGACAGTTTGTCCTTTTGAGCGTGCAATTAAAGCAAAGATCGAGTCTGGGGGAAAAAAAAAAAACATGTAAAACGGCGGCTAAAGCTAAAACCCACGGAGACACAAGTTTGAGTTTTTATTTCACGCTGCTTGGTTGTTAATTGGGCCTGACGGTTGCACGCAAAGTTATGACCAGGATTGTGAGCGTGACGCGCAGTTCTCAGCACATTCGCAATTCATTTCAAACAATTTTTACAATAAATTTATTTATTAATCACCAATGTTGCTCAAAAACATTTGACATGAAAACAACCTTGAAAGTAAAAAAATAAGAAATAAGAAGATCAGCAAACTAAAAACCATTTATGTATAAAAAACATAAACATAATATATATATTTTGGGCATCTGTAACTTTTACAAATTATTATGTTCTATTTTACTCCAATATCAGTAAATTAGTAAAAAGTCAGTCAATGTACCTAATTTTATTTTGTAATTGTACAGTATATACATATTTTCCCTGATTGAAAATTCTGCTATTAATTTAATTTAATCTTTTTTTCAGTGTATTTTTAAATATCCTTTATATGACTGTTTCCATTTCAACTGCTAACTTGTATATAAAGCGTTAAATCCGGCGGCACGGTGGCTTAGTGGTTAGCACCGTCGCCGTGCACCTCCAGGGTCCGGGTTCGATTCTGTGTGCGTGGAGTTTGCATGTTCTCCTCGTGCTTGCTGGGTTTCTCCGGTTTCCTACCACAGTCCTTCCCTTATTGCCCTTCAAGAATTGCCCGTAGTGTGTGTGTTTGTGTGTGTGTGTGTGTGTGTGTGTGTGTGTGTGTGAGTGCAGGTGGCATCATTAGAGTATGACAG
>JAQMYG010000008.1:24861543-24873981 GCA_030014215.1 Clariallabes teugelsi | reverse complement strand
TCACCGCGAGATTTGGCGCTGTGATTAGATTTTATACCACTACTGTAATGTTTGTCAGGTATGTCATGATGCATGACGTGTTATGGAGCATATTTCATTAAGTGACTCCCTGTAAAAATTAAATTCATGCGAATAACAATTACACGCTGTACAGCTTTATCTTCTAGGTGTATATATTACAACATCCTCTGCATTTTTTCCATTTTTGCACAACACTGGCACTCGCAACCCGGGTGTCAGGATTATCGTCCCTATCTCTCAGATGCAGTGTGTTTCTGTTTACTTCGCCATGTGTTGCTTTATGCGCTGCTGTATCGCGCATATTGATATTCCGAGCAAACACGGCCCTCAGAGTTGTCACAGGTTGTGTAACATCGACGCTGCCAATTCCGTCTGGCAAAGGGCCGTTTCGCTCGCGGCTAAAAAAAAAATAAAAAAAACTCATCAGAACACAGATGAGTGAAAAGACAGACACGGAGATGAAGCCTGTTTAGAAAACGTCATAAACGCTATGAGGGAAGGAGAATCTCGTCTGGGAAAAAAAAAAGTTCGCCAGCTGTCCTCTGCCATCCCACCTGGGTTTGGTTTGAAGGACGGAAGAGAGAGAGAGAGAGAGAGAGAAAAAAAACACCCTCATGAGAAAAACTAACGCTTCAAAAGTGAGTGATGCGCCGGAGAAAAAGCTGCTCTACGCCGAACAATAAAGCGACAGCTTCTTTCAGGCAGATGGGATGAATTCTAGTGGGACTAGAGATGAAAGGCTTGGTGGAGGAACGTCGGAGTACGTTGGAGACATTAGGTGATATCGGTTATGATCTTCGGCAGCCGAGACAGTCATAAAAACGACGAGTCGTGCAATAAACCTGCGGAAGTGAACAGCTGCTGCCTGACAGATATTTCCAATCATTTTACATTTTTCAAAAAAAAAAAAAAAAAAAGAGCTAAAGTTCTCTCTGCCAAGACTTTATGATGGCCCTCATTCTGAGATGAGATGTCGATCAGGACATGAAGACCTTGATCTATTCGAGCGTCTCCTGTTTTTTTTTTTTTTTTCCTTTTACTTAAGCAACGTCGCCTCGGCTCCGGAAACATCGTCTGCATAATTCCCGCTAATCCTGCGAGCCAGTGGTCTAAACTGCGAAGCCGAGGGAGAGGTTTAATCAAAGGTCATCCTGCCATCGGAGTGATGTTTACATCACACGGGGCCAAATCCCAATTTGGTGCGGCGCCAAGTTGTGAAGGCGGAGGCCGATCTGATTACGGAGGCGTCGCAGGATCGCATATGTTGCGGAATTACTAATCGCGTAATGGAAATACCACGCTGCTGCTATTTTAGCGTAAAACAAACAGAACTAATTAGCCAGCTTAGTGCCAGTGTAGCATAATGACTCGATCCGTTTTTGGAGTTAAACCCAAAGTGGGCGTGGCCGTATGGAAATATCTCTGGTGGTTCCTCGACCTCAGCTACTTGACAATAAATAATGAATGGAAGCCGCCTCCATGAAGGCTGATGTACGTAGCTATATGTGTGTTATTAGGCTTGGCTTATGTACGTAGATACCTTATGTAGCCTTATGAACACCCCTATCAATGGGCACTTCTTCACTGAAGCAAACCTGTATTGATCCACCAGAAGGGATTGTTTTCGAGTAGCATTAATTAAAGCCATCATGCCGTTTTGACTCGGCGTCGCTCACCTCCTGACACCTCCGAGACGGTACGTCCAAAGCGTCAAACATCTGGCAATCCGTTAGAGATAGTGCCTTTTTTTTTTTTTTTTATTAACAAGATTAAGTGGGCTGCATTTAATAATATCTTACCAGAGAAGACTAATGTTTCCTCTCGAGCACATTAGCATTTTGATAACCGGCCCAAGACTTTTTCCTTCCATTTGCGATAAGCAGCGATGGCAGGGCGGCAGGAGACAGCGTGAAATAATTGGCACGTTGCGGGTGAAAAGTCAGCGTTTAAGCGAGAGAGAGAGAGGGAGAGAGAAAAAAAAGACGGCGGTAGAAAAAGATGAGGAGGAGGGGGCTGAAAATCCGAGGGGTGCTGATTCCGGAGTTTGCCAAAACCTTCTTGGGAATTTTGCGCCGCTGAATTCGCAGTAATTATGTGAAATAAAACGCAAAATAAAAGTTGCATCGGATTTGCATTTCAATTTCTGGATCTGGAAAATAATTATATAGAATATCCAGGATGGCTGGCTGAGTGGATGTGTCAAGTGAAGAAAAAAAAAAGATAAAAAAAAAAGGTTTGTAACAATATAAAAAAAAATAAAAAACAGGGATGGGTGAAAAGGTAAGGCAATGAGTCATCTGACCTATGAGTAAGACCTCATATAGCGCTGTGTTAAAGCCTGGAGCGATTTAGAGGAGTGTGAGTGCTAAAGCCGCGCTGCACGAAATCACTTCGAATTATCTCTGGGCCCGTCACCGTCACCGAAAAAAAGGCACCTCGGAATCGACTAGGCCTTCTTGACGCCGATTGGGAACGACACGAGCGTCCCTCCTACATCTAACCCATGTGCCGTGATGGATGAGAGCGGCTAATGGATTTAGGTTTAATCAAGCCACTAATTGACACTGATGTTAAGGAAGCCACCGGTGGCCAGGTGCTTATGTCGCGCTCACGGTCATGTCGCGATGAGCGACTTCGTTCCTGATTCGTAGCCTTTCAAGGAGTACTAGTTCATCTTCTCAAGAGGTCACAAGATGATTCCTGAGTTCATCCTACTGCACTAATAGTTTATAGTATAGAATAATCATTTCTACAGTTTATTATAAAGGCTTCATATAAATGCTGTTTCTTGTTTGTTTTAAGGAAGGAGTCTCCAGTGTGAGTCGGAGGGAAAGCTACGCTGGTGAAGGAACGACCGTGTATAGCTGCTCTAACACAAATTGTAACAAATTAAATAAAGAAACTTTAAAGAGCAAATAACTTATGATGTAATCTTTTGATATACAGTGGAACCTCGGATTACGAGCATAATTCGTTCCGGAAGCGGGCTCGTATTCCAAAACACTCGTAAACCAAAGTAAATTTTCCCATAAGAAATAATGGAAATTCAAATTATTTGTTCCACAGCCCAAAAAAATAAATACATAAAAATAATTAACACAAAATATAAAGTAAAAATAGAACAAATTAACCTGCACAAAAGTAAAAATAAATCCCAAATAAAGCAAGCTCAGTAAAACCTAACAGCTGTTTTACTTATAGTACTGTGGAAAAGTCTTGGGCAAATACAAAAATATGGCATAAGGAAAAAATGCTTTTGAAAACATTTCTGAATAAAAGAAACTTCTATAAAGAGCAACAAAGAGCAATGAAATAAACAGTCAATATTTTGTAGTGAAAACTCATTGTGGCGTTTTAGACACAGATTTGTGCAGTTTTATAAGAAAACAGCTGTTAGGTTTTACTGAACATGCTGGAGAATCTGAGTTCTTCTGGTAACTTTGTCACACTCGCTTTCTATTTTTATGCGAATCCCAGGAGCGTACATTAGGTTCTGTGTTCCCATCTGAAAACTGGTCTGTCTTGTACTATATATTCTTTTCTTTACAGCCATGCATATATTCTCCTGTAATGTTATTTATTTATTAATTTTTAAGTTATATAAGGAAATACTGAGTGATTATGCAGACATGATAAACATATATAACAAAATTGGTACAGCATATAATATGGTGCCTAAGACTTTTGCACAGTACTGTATTTATAAAATCATGATACTTACAGTATCGCATCGGTATCGTGATAATATGGTATCAGTTGCTCCCTGCTGATTACCGTCCCTTATACTTCACATGCATGCCGTAATGCATGTAAAGCAATACCCTGATATACCCTAAGCTGATTATGTCTAAGCTATGATTAAATACGATGTTCAAAATACAGAAACAACACACCAGTCTTCTGTATTGTAAAACTGTCATCTTCACAGCTGTATTAATTGTTCTGGATATGTGTCATTTGTGCTACAGGGAAATGTGCTACGCAATTTATTCATGTCCCCCGCTATTTATTTATATTTAGCTCTTGAATCTAAATAGGCTTTTTATCGAGAAAGTAATTTCTCTTCCTTTATGACTGTTACGGAGATGACGCGCCTCGCCGCTGTGATGCTAATCTGTATTACATTCGAAATGTCGACTGTCATTCAAGTCAGCGTGAGATCTTCGCAGAGTGCCGCGGTAATACGACGGGGAGAACATAAAAAGCACTAGTGGCCTGAGCAATGCAATTAAGACGAGTTAAACCTGTTTACTGACGTAAAACAGCTTTACGCCTTTTTTTTTTTTTTTTTTTGAAGAATGTGATTATCCTGAAATCCTTTTCCATCAGGGTTTAGACGCTCTGGAACATTCCAGGGAACGGATTCTCCGGTGACTGCACACGGCTTTTAAGCACTCCGTTCACATCTCCGCTAAAAGCACACGTATTGATTGAACTCGACGGTGAGGACGCTGAATAACTGCGATGAATGCTGATTTACTTTTTGAACCTAAACTTCTAGCCTGACCTTTGGGATCATGGCTATAAATCACGAGCTTATCAGGCGGCTCACCGTTTTTCTATGCCGCGTAAGTTCACGATAACGAGATCTCGCTCGCTCTCGGTTCCAAATTAGCCGAATTTCTCAGACAAATTGAGCGCCGCATCCAGAATGACCCCGGCCGGTCCGGCAGGGAAACAAAAAAGCTAATTTAAATGATATTCTTCCTCACAAACACATGCGGCGTCTGCTTGGAAATCAGCTCCCCACGCACCGGCGTGACAAAATAAGCAAGCAATTAGCGCGGACACACTGCTACAAGTTATTAAAACTAACATTATTAGGCGAGGGGCTGCTGAAAACTTGACAAAAAGCCCTCGGTAACTTCAAAAACCAATTATACACTTCTTCTGCGTGAGGGTTGTGTTCTAAGCAAATTAACTCCTATCAAGAGTCTCCAATTTTTTCACTTTGAGGAAGGCTCGGAGGAAGTGTTTTGTAAAGCCGTAACTACCCGGTGTTTGGGGAGGGGGAAAGCCGTCACTCATCTGGTTTAGACAAAATACCACAAAAAAAAAAAGGAATTGTTTCTCAGTAGAAAAGTTCACTTTGCTTCTTCAGGGGTTTTTAAAAAAAATTTCAATTACATTTGGAGCTTTGAAAGATTCCCCAGTTTCTACCAATATTCTTAAACAATGTTTTTAAAACAATTTCATTTCAATTATCATTAGGATTATTATTAATGTGTACAATTTAACACTTCAATGTCATTCTCTTCATATGTTTTCGTCTCTCACATGCAGGTGTAGGTACCAGATGCACGTGCTAACGGCATCACATAACATGACTAACTATACGATGGTATGATGGCGTAGCATATCGTCATCCGCTGTGCGTCTTAGAAATACAATTCTTATAATAATGGACTTTCAGTTCTTATTAAAGTGGACCATCGATTGTAAAAATTCCGAGAGCGAAAGCCCGTGATTCAGAAGGCATGAAAAAATGACACAATTAAAACTAAAGTAAATTCACTTGATGATAATGTTAGCTAATAATAACATAAGCTAGCTTTTTTTTTTTATTATGATGTAGGTTAAATTCATCATGAAAACACAAGTTGAACAAGAATTTCCAGAGACACATTTACAAAATACATTATTTATCAGATTAACTTTAACCAGCATTTTGTTTTTGTTAGAGGAAACAAAAATACAAACAGATCATTAAATTAGCAATCACATAAATATCACATATTAATTAAAAATGCAGGTAAACGTGGTTTATTATATTATATAACATAAAAAGTTGGATTAACCTCAGCTAGTTAATGTTATATAGTGGTGATGCATTCAGCAGATCGCAATATGCCACGTTATCATACATCGTACAGCTAATCATATCGTATGCCGCCGCTAGCAGACGCAGAAGTGTGGGCGGATCTGACCACCTGAGCCCCTCTGGTACCTACGCTGTCTTATCCACACTAAGTAGCATCCTTAATAAACATTGAGAATGGACATTAGCTATGTATTTGTCTTACGCTAAGTCATTTCGCACAAACGAACTCAAAACGTTCTCCGTTTACAGAGATGCCAACCAAGGACGCTTCTTTCAAGAAGGAAAATCCAAATGGATGGGCGTCCAAAAAAGGGGGCGGGGCTTCCCATAGTTATTGCAGATTTCAATACGGCTCCTAGCATACTTACATACGCTATTCACAGTGTTTTCTTCATCAGGACGCAGCTTTGGCAGAATCGCTCTGGACGTCACCTGACCGCTCAGTCATAACATTCGTCATGTTGATATAAAAATGAGGTACGGATCACTGACGGACTTCACGCTGAAGAAATCTGCCGTGGTGTTTACCAGCGAGCTCGGCGAGAAACGGCCAACAGGTCATTGGTTCAACGTTCCTACATCTCATGTTGTGTTTTGTTTTATTTTGTCCTATTGATTGGAAAATAATTACAGCTTAATGTTCGGAGGACGTCGCTAATTACGCCACTGTTAAAGGGATTCTCCATTGTCATGTTTTTTTTTCAGTTTAACCTCTAGCTACAGAGCACCGAATACTATGATTTATTTCCCTGCTTTGAGGAAAGAACCGAACACCTTGTAAATACAGTAGCTTAAAGTTGTTTATAAGACTTGGTGTTAAGACTCCGCCCACACAGGAAGAACAATTGTACCTTACAATAAAGGTAGAAAGATTTTAAAATATATAATACTGATTATTATATATAATATCAAGATATATAATACTCATTATTTAAATAGAGTTTAATTTATTTCGTTGCTGTTTTTTTTTTTATTTGGAAGGTCACATGAAGCGGAGAGACACAGGAAATGTTATCTTACTGCTTTACCACCTTGATAGTGAATTTGCCAGGAATAAAACACTCACTCGTGCTATTTTGGGAAACAATTAACAATTAACGGCGGCGCCGACGCTGGAGACTCCTTCCATAAATGTGAAATGAATAAATTTAAAGAAAATGAATCCGTACTACCTTCTGACCTCACAGTCGAGTGTGACATGTTTTGAAAGCAAATTTACTGTATAATTGGCACTACATGTATAAATATATATAAAGAAATTAAAATTTTAAAAGAGATTTTAATGTTGGATGAGTGTTGTTTAGCAATGTTTTCCTGTTTTGTGTTTTTAACATGATTAGCAATTTCACTCCACTTAGCAATCAGCAAAAAACCTCCAGCAAGACTGATCATTCATTACCACCTCGAATCACCTAATGCCGTGACAATAGGGTGTTTAATGATCATCCACAGAGCCGACAACCATCAAACACCAGAATTCACCCAGCCTTATTACAAAGCTGTTTGTGATCTGGAGCTTGTGTGTGAGAGAAAGATGATTACGAAAATGTCTAAAAATTACTTTCTTTTGTTATTGTCATTATTTTTATTATTATTATTATTATTATTATTGTTAAAGAATTACTGATTAGCGCTGCTTTATTTTTATGCCGCAAACACTCTTCGTACAGAGCAAACTATTTAATATGTATTACCCGATCACGCTACAGAACCGGCTCAAAAAATATCCTGATGAAACATTTAGCACCATCTGGCCCGAAAAAAGTGTTATCTTCATTTCAAAACTCTTCTCATTTTCTACTAATTCTAGACAGATAAATACGCTCAGAGAGCATTTAGAGAATCTAAAAGGAAAAAAAACAACAAAAAAAAACCTGAACGTTGGCTCATTATTCTGCCGTCGGCTGGCATCGTGTCCCGTGGCCTTCGCGGACATTCATACACTGTTTGTTGTCAAACCCCCGATGGCATTTTGAAAAGAGCATCTTTTGGGCGCAGCTGGATAATATTCCTGTTTGGAAAACCTGTGGGAAGAAACACACTCCGGTCGACTTCTGCGTGGGGGGGAAATAAAGCTTTTTGAAAATGAAAAGACTGAAAAATCTGAAAGAATAAAGAGCACCGCAGTGCTTAATCGACGTCTTCTAACAAAAGAGGGCAGATTTTAAACGCTCCGGCTGAAACAAAAACAACACAAATAAATAAATAAATAAATAAATGGTACTCCCTCTGTTTCACTCCTCCTCCGAATGCGCTGTTTCAGTGTCTATGTTAATGAGCTACTGTATTCCTGAGCCACACCCTCTATATATCTTCTTATATTAGTTTACATTAGGGGGTAAAATCTAACTGGCTAAAACCCAGGCTATTTATAAAAAAAAGTCCAAATTCTAAACATGACTAAAGAGTCAGATTTGCACAATAGGTGTCCTTTAATATAGAAATCTGAACTTGAGCAGTTTAACCCAAACAACGCTACTTGTACTTCACTGGGATATAATTGGAGAACTTTTTTTTTTTTTTACTGACACTGGAGACTCCTTCCATAAATGTAAAATTCCAGCAGATCAACGAGCACACATGTATACCTACAGTAACAAGTCTTTGTGAATGAACAGTTGGTTACTATGGAAACAAATCTACGGTATATTTATAGTAATCTCTCTGTAACGAACTGATCTGAAGAGATTTTTTTTTTATCACTCGACGCAGCACTCAGACATCTAATAACCAACATTAATTACACCCGAAGCTGATTCGTCAGCTAGACTGAAACCTGTAACCTTTCATTGCAGCATCATCGGTTTTACCGTCGCTTTGATGAATTATGTAACGACGTTGCTCAAGGCACACAAAGTCCACCAGAAGGTAATCTTTTAACTGTTAAACACGCACCAGGGACGATATAACAAACCGCATTTTTACAGGCTAGGTCTAGCAGCGCGAGCGCTCACGTCACGCCAGGTCTATAAAGGAATCGGGGATGAATTAAAACCTGGAACCCGACATCAATGAAAGTGTCCTGGCGAGTGTTTTAAATCTTGTTGAACTACAATTACAAGCCAAAGAGATTTTTAAAGGATACATGGTGGATTTCCAGGATTCCAATCTGTAAACGTTTAACAGTAAGAGAGACACTTTGGCTACGTGAACAGCTCCTGAAGGAAACTTCCACCAACTTCGCAGTGACTTAAACACACTCACATCCAAATTATCTATATTCTAACAGAATGCGTCGCAATAATGCACAATAATACGGTGAGGATCCTCTAACGAGTAAAGAATAATGATGTTAATGTTTTGCGACTACAGTAGTATTGTACAGCGGCACCTTGGCACATGAATTTAGTCCTTAAGGTGAAATTTCATATTGTGAAATGCAGATAATCCGTTCCAGGAACCCAAAAATATTAAGAATATTACCAATTTTCAACACTATAATTTTATTTTTCCATATAATAACAATCAAAATATTTAGAAAAGACATGTAAATAAAATTAAATAGGAAATAAATAGACATCAAACCTCATTTAACCTTAATGTTTCCTCTTGGCATCGGCTGCTTTAAAAACCAAACTGATAGGCCCTCCAAGTGGCTCGCCCTATCATCCGGAGATCGCGAGTTCGATTCCTGGGTGATGCTGTAACCTCTCGCAGCCGGAGGTCTAGAGAGAGCTGATTGGCCGAGCTCTCTCAGAGGGGAGGGATGAGAGGTACTTATTGCTCACACATTAATCACAGCTCTACAGCCAATCAGAGGAGTCTGTGAGCTCACTTAAGCGGAAGAAGCGGATAGCGCTGTCCTCCGAGTGTGTTACGCCGCCCCCAACGGTGCGTGAGCGAGCTGTTCGGAAAAAAAAGCGACGTGACGTCACGTGGTTCGGAGGAAACACGTGATAGTCTTCGGTTCTCCCGACTGAAGTGTAGTAGCTTAATGTGGGAGCCCCCTAGTGACTGGGAGGAATTGGACACGACTAAATGAGGGAGAAAATCTGGGTGGAAAAAAACAAAACAATCTGAAAGCAGCTCCCTTTTCTTCTTGCTACCGTCCTGGATAACATTCTCAGGACCCATGGTGCTACGTCTTCACTAAATCTTTCACAAAATGCAAAAATTCTACGAAAAAAATGTGTAAACTCACTTCGGTTGGCTTTACACTGACGCAGAATTACAGTTTTTAAGGCACTCGTATGCCGAGGAAACAGCGTCCTAGCAGTGCTCACATTTTGTCATCAAATTTCCTGCACCGTTGATTAAAACCAAAAAAAAACCTGATCAGTTACAACTGAATTTGAGAAACAGGCTAACAGTCCCACGTAGGATTAAATGAACACGAACACCACTTGAACACGAGCGAAAAAACACAGGACCAAAGTGCTTCCACAAACTAGGCACCTCGGGCCTCCCTGCTTTGAAGTCCACCGTATACGCTGCAATTATTCATGTTTTTTTGAAGCAGTTGTTTTTTTTAATGAGAGTTTAACACCTACCTTATTATTAACACCTCAAATCTCAACGTATGAGCTAATTAGACATACACTGCGAAAGTGAGAAACACAAATCTGTTTAGAGTTGTGACTCTTCAGGGTGCAAGCTCGACACTCATGACTCCTGCGCTTGGATAAAAGCCAGAATTTTGAAGAAGAAGAAGAAGAAGAAGAAAGACACTGTTTTTTATCGGTAACTGAACTTCAACATTGAATCTCAGCTGGTCAGTTTTGCTACCTGAATGTGAGTTAAAAAAAAAAAAAAATTTGATCATGTTATGGCTGATAAATCCCCTGACCAGCCATAACATTAACACCACATCAAGGTGAACTGATGAGCCATTATACTTCAGTAAACTGGTGACAGAATCAGGTGCCCCGAAGGCTCACCCATGCCTACTGGGACCAAACAACAGTCTGTCTAGCCCGATCCTACAGAAAAGCCAATGCAACACAATGCAGCTAAAAAAAAGTGTTGGCCACCAATGAAATGCACCAGAACTGCATTACACCCGGCCATATATAGCAGGCGAAGAGTCCAAGCCTGTTGACCCAGCCTTCAAATTGCCCAGATCCTAATCTAATCAAGCACCCATGGGATGCGCTGGACAAACAAGTCTGATCCACGGTGGTCCCTCAGCACCCAAAGGATCCATTGTTAATGTCCCGAGGCCAGACACAATGGCACACCCCCAGGGGCCCTGCAGAACCACAAGGGGCCCCCAAAACCTGGGTGGTTTTAATGTTATGGCTGAAACAGTACAGTACAGTATACACTGAATGAAGGAAATAACATTCTTGACTTTGCATGCACTTAACTTGAGTTTAACGTATAGTGGGAGTGGCTTCAACTCCTGTGAATTTTGTCTCCGACACTTCCTCATCCTCAGCAACATCCTTCCAGTTTGCTTTAAACTTTAATCCCGTTCACACAATTTCTGTTTGAACCTTCTCACATTATTTGTCATGTTTTTTATTACAAATTAATCAACTACACTAAAAAAATACTAATAGCTAAACGCATAAGATTTTAAAAATAATTATTTAAGAAAAAAAAATCAAACACAGTGCACATGCTAATCTTATCGGTATTTATATTTGTTTAAATCTGTTCGTTCTGCTCATTTGCTTTGCTTCACAGAGTCCAGCTGCTTCCTGCTCGAAATAATGAACTCTTCGGAAGAGCGTGTGAAGCGTTCCGTCCGTTCGGGTCGGAAGACTTTCCAAACCATCGTCACTGGTCCAGACAAAGAAACCCGACGGAAACTCGGTTGAAGTCTACGATTCGCGTCTGGCATGCCTTCACCTTGAAACACACCGACCTTCTTATTACTCCAGGCAGAAATGTCTCTAATGTATTAATGCACATGTATAATGCAGAGCTTTTGCACGTCCTTTTCTTCTGTTTTTCTCTAATGCACAGCACTTTGATGTTTAAAAGGCTTCTAAAACTCCTCAAGGCTTTAAAACTGTCGCATCACTTTGGCTAGAGCTTTAATGTCTAAAAAAAATGGGGAGGGGGGGTGTCTTGTGGTTTAACTGGGAAAATTATTTTCTTTTTGCTCAAACTTAAGGTTAATGTACAGGAATGTATAAATAATCTACTCTCTTCGGACTGTCTGTATAAAAAAAAACATTTCTCTGACTTTGATATTTACATAAAGCTATCTTTTACTAGAGACCAGTGCTGGGTGTATTTACTGTATATATATATATATATATATATATATATATATATATAGACAATTTTCCAAGAACTGCACACCCTGGTGATTGTTCATCCTTATTTATACCATAGCAAATTGTGAACAAACTTACAACAAATCTTATCGGTTAAACTTTTTAAAAATCTTTTAATTCAAGATTCAAGATTCAAAGATTCAAAGAACTTTATCACGTAATTTTAATTGTCACGTTTAGGCCTTGTTCACACGGGCGTAAAATTTTTGGATAAACGAACGCGCTCTGAACGTCCTAGATGTTTATTTTGTGTTTTTTTGTAGTGGCGCTCGATTGACTTCTATATACTTCTTTATATCGGTAGAAGGATGCTGAGGTTGGAACTGCCAGGCAGGAGGTCTAGAGGAAGACCAAAGAGGAGATTTATGG
>JAQMYG010000008.1:24830756-24846805 GCA_030014215.1 Clariallabes teugelsi | reverse complement strand
GTGGTAGCCTTAATGTGGGAGCCCCCTAGTGACGGGGAGGAATTGGCCACGACTAAATTAGGGGAGAAAATTGGGAAGAAAAAAAAAAAAGTTCTCTTTTCTAGACCCGTCATCCTTAAGAAACCCATCGAATACTTTTTGTTCTTGTCCTCGTTCTCCATTTTCTATAATACGTTTCACAGTGTACTCAACCTTTCCAAGTTCCCATTCCCACGTTTATTTTTATTGGGGTCATTTTTAAAAATTTTGTTTTAAAAATGGCACTTTCGGGACTTTTAGTTTAATTTTAAAATTGTGATGTAATTGTGATGTTGTAGGCCTAGCGTAGAACAAAGTGTCGGATTGAACAATTTACAAATAATGTGATCAAGTCTGCTGTTTTTTTTGTCTGTTTGTTTGTTTTCAGGCATCTGTGAGGTCATACAAGCTGAAGGGGCGGATAGCATTTTTCTCCGAGTGTGTTACGGTGTGTAAGCAGCAGTTAAAAAAAAAATAAACAATGAAAAACTTCATGTGTTTTAAGTGCTCCACTCAGCTGTCCCAGACGGGGAGTGTCCTAATACGACGGGGGAATTAGAAATGACTGAATTAGAGAGAAAATTATCCTCAAAAAAGAGAAGATCTACTGTTGAGTTTTCTGCCCACAAACAGCTCACGACTTTAGAAATGATAATATTATGACCCGGCGTAAAATTTTATTGGTGGAAACGCACATTTTCTTTCTTCCCTTTTTTATAAAGTCACAAACTAAGAATAATCAATATCATCTACATGCTAAGATCACAACCTGCACCAAGTGCATACAGTAAATAACGTTAAATGCTAAAATATGCACTTGAGATACGGTCAATTTTTCATGGTTTAATTCTTGGGTTTTTAAACGTCTCGCCCCGTTATAAATGTTGGTCAGATTAAAGCCGCGAGAGGCGATAAAACTCTGTTCAATTATGCATCATCTTTTATACAAACTCCATAATCATAAACAACCTTTATGAAATATTTAGCCTTCAAGCCGTCTGTCTGGTCTTTTTTCTCCGTCCCTTCATTGACTCGTCTTCCCTTTCTCTCTTTCTCTCTCTCTCTCTCACTCACACACACACACACACACACACATACACGCACACAAGAAAACACACACAGAGCAGTCATGCAATAACAATTGTCTTCCAAAACACACAGCACTGCACGGTTATTGTGAGAAGGGGAAAAAAATTAAGCAAAAAAAAAAAAAGGGGGCAAAAGAACGCAGCACTAAATGTTTGCTTTGAAATTCATAAAGCACATTACTGAGTGAGGTGGAGCGTGAACGGATTCCATCCAATGAACTCACACACACACACACACACACACACAGAGCCCTGGCTGCTGTTTCACTCCCTCATTTAATTGCACGTTTCCATGGTTACTGGCACTCGAACACGGAAAAAAGGACAACAATCAAAAAACATCACCATTATGAGCAATAAAACTATAAATATGTTATCTGAGGAAAATAAAAAATGAATTTCAGAAACGAGAAGGCCCCACAGCCAGAACGGGTGAGGATAAAGAATTCCGAGCAAGAGTGTGAGCGCTCTATTTATTTTGACACCGAGATTGAGAAAGGCGAGCCGTTCGGGAAATTAAAGTCAACCGCTCGTGCCTCGGAGAGACAGAAAACTTTGCTTAGTCACCTAGGAGACTAGTCGTATTTTTAGTCACGGAGCCTCCGGTGTTGTGCAAATACACTTCCTCCTTTGTAACAGATCTCACCGAGTCGCATTCCGACGATCAGCGATGCGCTAGGCGTGGAATGAAGACGCGCTCTGGATGTTCTGTGGGTTTTATTTCCAGCCAGGCACGTCTAGACGATGTTTTATTTCTATTTTACCTCCGCACTTTCCATGTCTTTCTTTAAAAAAAAAAAAGGAAGGAAGGAAGACATAAAAAGTTGTTTTATTTATGGGTGGAGCTAAGGGGTGGCAGGGGTGGCCCTAGTGTGGCATAAGACAGTCGTTAGATTTCTGTCAATGAAAACGGTTCCAAATATGCCACGGCGAGATTACATGTTGCCATGGTAACGCACAGACTGATTAACAGCCTGTATTAAGGTGTAGTAAGGTTTGTTTAGCTCTCGCTGGAATTACAGTATATTATAATGACCGCAAAGCATAGTACACATGATGAGCTGATTATAACGTCCACACAGAATACGGCATTATCTGTCGAACGATGCGCGATTTTGACCCGAGCTACATATGAAAGACACAGACGAGACGCCACGTCTGCGCCCAGCTTCTGGATCTCAGCCCTTGTGGGAGATGCCAAGCGCATGATGAGGGCCAACGGCAGGACGGTGCCAAACTAAAGAACGAGCGACAAGCCGCATATCTCCTGGACAGACGGATGCCTCCGAAGGCTGTATTCGGTCTCTCTCAGCATAATGTCAGAGACAATAGTGCTGTCACTGAAACACCATCTGCCACTTACCTACACACATACGTTCCTCCAAGGACACGAGCTCGCGCACAGGACGACGTGAGCTCAGCTTCACTCTACTCCTCATTTACCGTTGCTGTTACAATACAAGTGAAAACAGAAACACCTAACGATCTTTCGGATCGGAGAATTCAGTAGCGCTGTGGTGGAAGGAGAAATGACATGAAATGAAACACTAGGGTTAATACTCAAGCAAAAGGGGGGGAGGGGGCAGATCTTACACGACGGAGCACTTAGCCAAGGTCAAAGTCGGAGTCTCTAACTCAGTAATGTGTTGGGGGAGATATAATCAGAAGGAGACAAGTAGTTGTTAGAGCTCCCCATGTGCTGGAAAGAATGAGTCAATCCATCCAGTGACAGGACAATTCCACCATCAGCTTCTCCTCCAGCCTCCAGGCCCGGCGCTGACAGTCACCTCTCTTACTCCATCCTGCCATACAGTGCCATTTGTAGAAGAGGGTTTCTGCGCAAATTTCTTAAGGACACCTTCACCTCGTTAAGGTGCATCAATGATCCTGATTCCTAGATTTTTTCTAGATTTCTTCTTCTTTCTCCTACTCTCTGTTTGAGTTTATACTGTATATTGCACGAGACCTCAAGGTAGAAGAAAAGACGCGTGTTAAAAAAAAAGATTCATGAATTATCTAATATTTCAGCAGCTCATTTCGGGATATATTTACAGTAGCATACATTAATAGATGGAAGAAATAGTGCTGCATTTGTTCACACAGCAATTTCATCACACATTACAGGAATACAACTGTACTCGTGTGTTACGTTGTAAAATTAGGCAGTGTATCTTATCATAATATGGTAATATTTCACTGTAAAAGCAGACCAACATTATAATAATATCTCAACCATGAAACTCAATGTCCTTGGATTAATTTATTTAACGGAAAAGGGTTTATTTTAAAGTCTCATTTAAATGACAGAGATTGCCTTTTAATAGTCATATGAGTCATACTTACACTCATACTGGGGAGGATGGCAAAGCTATGACAGCTGACATGAACCTACAATGTGTAGAGTAATAACTGTATCTATTGTCTGTTATTTGATTTCTTGTTTACTGTATAATCTATATTATAGTTATTGTACTGTCTGATCTACAACGATCATGCTGTAGCATTAACACCACAAACCATTAACATGTTAACACTGATTAATACATTTATACCAGTAAATTGGTGACAGAATCATTGGCACCCAAGACTCAGATCCCAATCTGATCAAGCACCCGTGGGACAAACAAGTCCAATTCACCCCACATCCCACAGCATCCAAAGGATCCGCCGCTAACGTCCTGGTGCCAGACACCACAGACACACACCCAGAGGTCTTGAGGAGTCATGACCCGTTTTGCGTCGATGCTACCATCAAAAGACATTTTAAGGAGACTCTACAGAGCATCATGCTCCATTTGTCCATTTGTCCATGAACTATCCTTTACTATTGTAACATCACTTTTTTTTGTTCTTGTTGCGCATTTACCCGAGACGAGTCATTTTTCTTCATTTTTTTTCACCCTGATACTGGTTAATTAAAAGACAATCTCTGTAATTTAAATGAGATTTTAAAATAAACCCTTTTCCGTTAAATAAATTAATCCAAGCACATCGAGTTTCATGGTTGAGTTATTATTATAATATTGTTCTGCTTTTATTGAAATTGTAAAATGGATCACTTTGACCAGAACAGCATGTGCGTGCTGGTTGTTTCCCGTTCTAACCCTCTAGGTGCTGTCATATTCGCCACTATCAAAAACATTCCTTTCTATTTATTCAGTATTAAAAGCTCACTGTGGAAACCTGCATGTCCTATGGCTCCAAACGAGGATAAATAATAAAAATAAAAAATTGTGAAGACATACAGTGCGGGACAGGAGTGATGACAAAAGTCCAGAATTTGCCTTGTTGACCTAAAGTCCTTAAAAACACTCCAAAGTGTTTAAACGTGAGCTCTTGTCAGACACAATTAGCTGTGGAGAGGCGGAGAACCCCCCCCCCCCCCCCCGCCCGCCCCCCCTCCCCCCATGCCCTTGAGAGTGAAGAGGACATATCAGGTGTGCCTGTAGGGCCCTGATAAGGCCAATAAAGTCAGCTCCATTCATCCTCGGTGGACTCGGAACGAGCCCTTTATCGCTGCCTTTCCCGTCAATATTCTCTTGACTGACCGTATAAACCAAATGATTGGCATCAAAGGCAAACTGGGGGCATGATGGGGAACCAAGCAATGGATCTTGTCGAGAAAGAGAAAAGTGAGAAGACAGAATGAGGAGAAAGAAAGAGGAAAAGAGAGTGATTCTTACCGGTGGCATGCTGATGAGTTACTGTATGTGTGTGTGTGAGAGAGAAAGAGAGTGCCGAGATGTGATGTCACTGCAGAGTCGAGGTTTCTAAAGAGAGCTGAAAGTGACAGCAGGAAAAAAAAAAAAACCTAGCTCTCAGCTTAACCGTGTGCTGGAGCTTAGCTCTCGCAGCGCATTAGCATTTCTATGAGAAGAAGTCGACGAGACGTCAGAAGCAGCTTGAAGATGCCTGAACTTGTGCGACTATACCTCTATTCAGATGGGATTATTTTTATCCTTGGCCGTATCGCTGGGATTTTAGTCCTGTCCAAATTTGTCATGTCAGTCATTTTTTATGGACTACGCGATGAACATGTCTGGAAAGGCTGCCTTCTGTAATCTGACCAGTAAGAAACCTCATATAAGATATAGATATTTACAGGTTAATGTTTTACACCTTTCGAGAAAAAAATGTCTCCTTTTTGTTTAAACAAAAATTTGTGTGATCAAAAATATCGGAACACCTGACTCATAGGGATGTCTCGTTGCCCAGATGTTCCGGGTAAGATCGAATGTTTAAACAGTTAATATCCTGTATCTGACTTTGTGTAAGTCTTAGGTTTGGGCTTGTAAAGACTGCATTAATTGTTTAATAGGATAAACCAACATGAAGTCCAGAGAGGTATCTAAGGGAAAATACAGCCAGGGGACAAATATTGGATAAAGTCAAGAAAATAATCTGGAATGTCCTAAAAAATAAAGAAACACTGGTGAACAACCAGGTTTGGAACAGAACATCTGAGAAGAACGAGAGCAGTTAATGACAGAAACATTGTAAAAAAAAAAATAAATAAATAAAAAAGAGTTAATAACAACCTGCATTGGCAAAGTGTGAAGGTATCACAATCTACTGTTTGAAGAACACTCGAAGAACAGATACATGGGACTCACACCACGAATACAAAACACACACGTTTTATGTTCCTATATAATTATACCTTTTGTATCTTTGCATTATTGTACTTTGTATCTACTAGTTATCAAGCACAATTTTCACACATGTTCATTAGCCTTGTAGCTTGAGGCAAAGGTAACACCTTTTAAATCTCCAAAATGTCTTGGCTAGTGAATAACATTTGGAATTAAAAAATATTATTAGGTATTATAAGATATATTTTACAATCACTAGTGACAATTTGCACAAAGGCTAATAGATTTCACATCAGCTTAGCGTTACTTACTAGCTAGGCATATTAAATTAATTTGTTGTTTTCTTCACTCCTTACTTCTGTCACGCTTCCCTCCTTTCTTGCAGCACTTGTTTGTTTTCTCTTTCCCTTTTGACATCCTACCATCACCTCGATCCTCAAAGCCCCAGGCAATCACCTGGCTTTCTGTCCTGTAGCTACGCCTCTGGACCCAGGAATATTCCATATCAATCCACCTTCATGAGGGTGTCAGATATCTGTCTATTATGCTAGAACTCATGTGTTCAGTGTTCATTTACTGAGACCTCCCAAATGACAGAGTTCATATCATCTGTTCTAGGTAAATCCTGACAGCCATTATTTATGAGAGTGCATTCGGTGCAGACATCACGGCTGAGGGACGGAGTGAATTCCCATAATTTCTTGAAATTAATGTCTTTTTTTTTTTTTTACCACTGAGAAATGGGTTTTGATTCTCAGTAGAGAAGAAATCATGACGAATGTTCTAGTCATTGACGCTAAGTGTAACTAAGCTATCATTTTAGCTTTTCATTTTTTAAGCACATTTCCATGATTATAATTTTTTTTTTTTTTTTTTTTTTTACCTATAATTAACTAGCCAGATCCATTATTTAGATAAGTATTTATCTAGGTAGTTCTTAATTATTTATAAAGACAAGTGTATCTTTTTCTAGCTAAAACTATCAATTTGGTGATTAACTAGCAGATTTTTATAGCTAGGATGTTCTCTTGAAAAGAAATTGTTCCATCACAGGAATATTTTCAAAAGTAGCACTATTTTCAAAAAAAAAAAAAAAAAAAAGAAAATTCTTCCAAATCACATATATTGTTGCATGACACAATTCTGAGCCATAACATTGCATCTGCAAATTAGCCCAATGGTTTAAATTATGTTTCTAGTAAATAAACCTAAATGGCTTCAATATTCAACATTAGCACCCGTGATTAGCACCAATTCAATTTTGACCTCACTAGCTTGCTCGTTAACACACTCTATCAACATTAACAGCTGTTTTGTGCTAACAACTTCCTCCAGTTCCCCTGTGGTTCGTTGTGTAGTACAGTATAGCCACTTCTTCTTTGTCTTTCGGCTATCCCCTTTCTGGGGTCGGCACAGCGAATCATCTGCCTCCATCTATCTCTATCCTCTGCATCCTCTTCTTTCACCCCAACTAACCTCTCTCACTGCATCCATAAATCTCCTCCTTGGTCTTCCTTTAGACCTCCTGCATGGCAGTTCCAACCTCTATGCATCTTTTATACAATAGTATTTGGGATACAGCCTAGGATTTACAGTACACTAAAACGTCTATTTTCCAACATTTTTCATAAATTAAGTGTCTTACAGGTGAAGGAATAGTTGATCAGAAAGTTTGCAGGTCAATGGTCATGCTGTTCCACTGAAAACGCACACTCGTTTAGATCAGAGCTGTGTGTGTAATGTCTGAAATGAATGGCATCTATTATGCATGATGACCTCGGAAGCTTTGACCGAGTTCACCCGGTTTCCACTGGATGGCAGTGTCTGTTCGATAATTGGGTGACAGATGGCCTTCGTGTCATCATGTAGTGAAACCTAATTTACCCATGTAGTCCTGGCAAAGCTTCCCGCTGAAACTGAGGACGCTTACAGGATAATACAGTATATAGTCTTACTTTCTGCAGTGAACTGTTGGCCGTTTGCCCGCGATTAAAAGTTTAACATCTTTTGAAATGATGGCTGGAAATAAAGAAAAATATATATAATTTATTCATGGAAGTGCATGAATATGGATAACAGGCCTACATGACAACAGAATTAGCATAAAATATGCATAAACATGTCGTATATACACACTTAACATCTAACATTTTATCATTTGTGGTAATTAGTTCAATCTTTACAAAAATGTGAAAAATATAGGCATTTATCATTTTTAGACATAATATATTAACTTAAAATATCAGGACCATCCTGACTAAACCATTTTTGGCTCAAAGAACTAAACGTAATCTTACAAATCCGGTCAGGTTGAGCTTGTTCACCTGCTAGCTACTTTACAGTTAGCAATAATTATTAATACAATTCAAAAAACCTTCTTAGAAGAAGGTTGTGTTAAACAGGTATCTAGAGTTTGCACTGACAATTAGCAACACTGATCAATATAACTTTAAAATCCTGTCAGAAATCCTGTCAGATTAGCTAATTTTTAAACCAGCTAGCTCATATTAGCACTTAGTATTAGCAACACTTCGATGTAATGTAAAATCCCCTCAGAAATCCTGTCAGATTATTTCATTTATATATAAAAGGTGAAACACTTGCAACATTTATCACTTATTATTTATCTAACATAAAAATCCTCTCAGAAATCTTGTTACATTCGCTCATTTAAAAACCAGCTAGCTGGTGTTAGCATGAACACTAGCAACATATTTCAGTATAGCAAAAATTCTCTCCTGGAAATCCTGTTACATTAATCCTAAATTGTAAACAAAAAAGGTTATTACACATACTAGCAAGATTTTTTTTTTATCAAAAAAAAAAAAAAAAAAAGCCTAGCAACAAACTTAAAAAAAAATAAAAAAAATCCTGTCAGATTAGCTTGTTTTTGATTTTTTAAGGTAGGTAGCAATATAGGTAGTAGAATATTAGCAACAGTTAATATACTTTAAAGGTCTTTAAAGAAAGATTAGTTTATTTTAATTAGATGTTTAGCACTGAATATTAGCAGCATTTTTTCCATCCTCTCAGAAATCCTGTCAGATTAGCTCCTATATGAACACGATATTCACACAAAGGTAGCAGACTCAGGCTTTTAGACCTTACTGTACACTCGGTCACGTCTGACATGCAGGAGTCCTGAAATGTCAGCGTCTAGTCGAGTGTTTCAGGAGAACCGCGGAGCACACACAAGGACGTGGGCGACTGCCACACAGAGTTACTGTTTCACCAGGTCACTGCCGGTCCTCCTGCCTCCGGCTTCACAGCTATTTTGAGGAAGCGTGACCTATATCCTGCTGCCTGAAACGCGGCCATGCCGGGGCCAAACTGCGACGTCGGCTTACACTCGGGAGATATCTGTTGACAAGCTCAGAACAAGCCGTCGTCTTGGAGCTCCGAGTGGATTTCTTACTTGGTTTTTGCTGGTTTGGTTTTTGACAGCGTACAGGAACCTGGAAAATCATGGCTTTATAAAAGCAACACTGTTTGTTATAGCTTGTAATTTTTCCCCATTAAAAAAAGTGATTCATTCATAGTAAATATCTAAACATTGTATTTTTTAACCCATTAAGAAATTTGTTCCATGTGTTTGTAAACAGTTGTTCCCTCATCAGCTTGTCTTTAGTTAATAAGATAAAAATCCACAACATTTCATGTCACCGCAAAATGTAAACCTTATAAACACAAAACCAAGCAACTGTGTAAAAAGTGTGGGGAAAAAAACTGGGGACCTTTTGTTGATATTGTTCCTCTTTAAGATGATGCTAAGATGTTTGTCAATAAAAATGTTACTGGCATACTTTCTGTCAGCATTAAACACAGAACGTTTAAATTGAAGCTTCAACAGAGCTGTGAAAAACGCAGTGTTTCTACAAAGACACATTCGGTAAGAGTCTTTCTAATAAACCCAACACATGTGTGTGATAAACAGGACATTTATAAAATCTAGCCATGTGACACACACAAAAAAGTCACACACTCAGGCACTTTGAGCACTCAGTAGGCTATATTGCGGTATAAATCCTCTCCTCCAAAAAAAAACCTGTCACTTTGCCCTGCTTGTTTTAAGCCCAGACAGATACTTCTCTTAACACACACATGCAACAGAAACAGCATGGTGCACCGTGAGTCAAAGAGACAAGCAAGCACTTTACCAGAAACGCTAAACACTAGATCACACAGCAGCACATGGAGCGAGTGTGATTTCAAGAGAGCAGCATGAAAACACTCTCCGGCAGCGGTGGCTAAACAAACCGCATCTTTATTCTCCTTCTGGGTTTTAATGCTGTGTCAGCCTCACACTCTACTTCGCAAAAAAATAAATAAAAAACTCACTCAGAGGCTTTCGCTAATTCACCTGCACAAAAAAGGTTCTTCATGGATTCTTTCGCTAATTAAGGGTCCCTCACTTCCAGAAAAGAAAACCGTAAAACTCCGGAATCGTGCTCTGCTGAGGAACAGCTGAAGAAGTTAATGCAATTCTAAATGTATATAACTACATTGAAATGTTTGTTTTTAATAGAACTTTATGTTTCTGTGCATTGCGGTATGCTAAAGTTGACAATCAATCAGAGGGCATGAAATTCACATTCGTACAGAAAAAAAAACTGAGTGTTTTAGGACTGACAGGAGAAATGTTTGGTTGGTTTTGTGATTCAATACCAAGTTTAAAGTTATAATAAATTATTTTGCAAATTCCAGCAAAGACAATTAACAGAAAATGTTGCTTCTGCACCATTTTCCAACAGTTAGTTCTGATCAAGTAATCTGATTGGACGAGAGGCTTCCATGAGTGGTGATAACAGAAAGTAACAGCACTGTTATGTTTAACTATATGTATCGCTCGGGCTCCCAGGTGTTCTACAGTGGTTCATTACACTTACTGTGGGTCGCACCGTGGGTGAAAGTAGGTTTGCACAGTGCGCAGTACTGAGGAGAGAGCAGCTGTCTGCCAAAACCCACATTCAAAACCAGTCACAGAAGCACTTTCAGCAAGAACACACATCTGATAACATTAGTTTATATTAAACAACACTTTGTCTCTTCAATAATTGCTTCTATGTCATAACAAATTGCCTGTGTGTTGTTTTATTTTCACCTAAAATAAACTAGTTTCTAACACAAGGCTGAATCCCAAATCCCTCTGTAACCCCTGATCAAGGCCACTACTTAGTGTGTGGACCAAGGGAATGAACACCCTGCATAGTGCTGAATAACCCGGAAGTTAACAGAGCTGATATTCTAAAGCACAATAAGTGGAAATATAAAGAGAAACCCACCTTTTGGCTACATAGCACAGGTAAGAATTTAAAACTACTTTCACTGCTGTTATTTACTGTTAAAAACTGTGGAACAGTTGTATAAAAACAATATTACACTTGAGGTTGTGCTGAATATCGGCACTGCTAAGATATCTTCAGTACTCGCGCTGTGCCCTCGTACCTACGACCGCATAACAGCTATGCTGATAATCAGTACGACAGCATGACCACGAGTGTGATATTCCTTAAATAAGCAACTAGCTGATAATTAATATGATGATTAATCCTTGATCATCAAAATGCCATTTAACTCATCACTCACTCATCTTCTATACCGCTTTATCCTATATTCAGGGTCGCGGGGACCTGGAGTCTATCCCAGGAGGCTTAGGGCACAAAGCAGGGTACACCCTGGACAGGGTACCAATGCATCGCAGGGCACAAACACATACACTCACACACTACGGGCAATTTGGGAACGCCAATTAGCCTAACCTGCATATCTTAGGAAACCGAAGTACGCGGAGGAAACCCACCAAGCATGGGGAGAACACGCAAACTCCATGCACATAGAGACGGGAATCGAGCCTGGCCGGGAATCGAACCCAGACCCTGGAGGTGCAAGGCGACAGTGCTAACCACTACACCACCTTGCCGCCTTCAAAATGGCATTTTAATGCAAATAAAAAATAAAAATAAAGAAGAAGAAGAAGGCTGTATTTTCTATCCCTGAATTTAAAAATAAGCACCAGTGGTCTAGACAGTGTTAATAAAATCTAACAAAAAAAAAAAATCTAATGCTTCAACTCAAGAAAATCTGGCAGTACAGGTGATTTGAATAATCCAAGCAGGTGCATAAGTCCTTTCTGAGTATGAAGAACTTTCCCTGGCTGAATACTGGTGTGGCTGATGCTGAATACTGCCCTAGCTGAACAAGATATTGAGCTTGATATCATCCACTGTGCATCATTAGACCTTCCTCAAGAGCTTTCAAAGTATCAGATTGACATCCTGAATGCACCAGTCCTCATTCATTCATGGAACTTTCCTGCACTTTCAAAGACATCATTTAAATGCTCTAAACATAGCCGGAGTGGAAACCTGAATGAGCGGTCATCAATCACGCAGTGGGTTAGCCATGCTCAGGAGGGCGGCACGAGAATGGTGTCTTTACCTTTGCTACCCAGCTGGCACTCAACTGCGCGGGATGTGATTATGCTCACAAATTCTAATGCTCATAAATAAGTCGAGGCATCCTGCAGAGCGGCGGCGTGAAAGGCACTCGGCTCGGGGAAACATTCTGCGAGCTTGCAAAGGCCGCTAACATGCACGGATTAGACTGCTGGCTCCCGTTTAGTGGAGTATGAAACTCATCACTCTGAGATATTATGGAAATGTAACGATCATATTCGATATTAGCAAGTGTAGGAGGGAGGTTCTTCGCTTGTGTCTCAGTGATATTGCGTTAGCAAAACTGGATTGGACAGTAAATATACTGTAAAAGTCATTTTAGAAGTTTCTTTTACAACAGCCTATGTGAATGCTTCTGATAAGTATTATTTCATCCAGAAATCTCAAGTCTGATTCCCAGGTGATGCTACAACCATAACTCATTATTTCCCTTCTACCTCTTCCAGAATCGTGATCTCCAGCATGTTTCATTTAATATGATTCAATATAGCTTTATTCATCCAAGTCTTAAAGTTGTAATAAGTAGAAATCTGAATGAATCATCCGTGCCAAAAGCAGCTGAATAGTTCTAGAACGGTAAAGGAACTCGATAGCATGTCTGCTTCAACCCTTCCTAGCCAATCTGACCCAAGTCCAAAAACAAACCAACAGTCCGTGATCGATTTAACTTATCTCCAATTAACAGCCTTCTAAAAGAACCTTTAGACCTGACACCAATTAGCGCACACCTCAAGGGCATTTTCAGCAGCGTGGGTTTCACTGTTTGTTCCGTTTCACACGTCTGTTAACACATTCGTGTGTACATGAACCACCTGAGACAGAAGGACACAACAGAGGAATTGCTTTATTAGAGCTTGGTGGTTGTAGCCAATGGGAGGTCGGGGAAACACACAGACAGACGACTGAGGTCATCCAGGCAAAATCTATACATATAGATCTGAGTTAGACAGAGGTTAAAAACTGTAAAGACTACATACAACAGGGCTGGAAGGGAAAAAAAGGAAAAAAAAGAGGATAGAGGCCAGAAAATTTGAAAGCATGTTGTTTCCATAGAAACTATGTATACCATATTCGAGATAAATGCACTGCGGCCCAAATACCATCCATATTACAATGAATATACAAGTAAATAATAATAAACAAAACAATACCAATAAGGATGTGGAATTCAACAGAACTATGGTATAAAGGTTTTGTTGTTGTTGTTGTTGTTTATTTGTTTTTTTGACGGGGGCGGAGCTAATTTTTTTTCTTTAAAAAGATGTGATTATTCCAAACCAAGAAACATTTCTACAAAACACAGCCCGGACCTTTCATTACGTACTAACACACAGACTTCAAAATAACGCTGTCTTTGTAAAAACGATCGTCCGCCGATACGGTAAAAATTTCCCAAACTGTCAATTTCTCCTCATGCAGGCATGCGGGCCGAGATACATATTTATGAGCATTAATACACGAGTCACGGCTGATTCACTGCTCACGAGATTAAAATATGTCACTGTCTTTGTCAGTCTTGGCTCCTCTTGAGGTAGAGAGCGAGGCGGCAGCTGGTTATTAACACTACAGTTTGTACACTCACTGGAAATAACACACACACACACACACACACACACACGTGCGCGCACACACACGCACACAGGCCACCTCGAGAATCCGTGTGTATGCTTTCAGAGTTCATGCACATAAGTAAGACAAAATGGCTGAGGTGGTTGCCTGGCAACAGGAGCAACGAGATGCAAAATTTTGCTACTTAGAGAAAGTGTTGAGTGGGTGGAGTAAAAAAAAAAAAAAAAAAAAAGGCCAAAAATGTGTGTGTGTGTGTGAGAGAGAGAGAGAGAGAGAGAGAGTGCATATGAAGTTTAAAAATATGCGACTGCTGTGATGTGCCGTGTCAGCTGTAGATTTTACGATGCCAGTCAAAAGTATTTTCTTATACCAGTGGTGGGCAGTGAGGAAGTCAGTGTAGTCTACTTGTTTTCAAGTACTTTGCTAAAGTAATTTCCATTTTGGGGACAGCAGTGTAAAAAAGATGTAAAAATCTTGAGGCCCCACCCCCCCCTTCATTTCTTCAGATTAAAATAAATGAAATGTAGTTTCAAAGTGCAAAGTGCCTAAAGATACACTTTAAAAATGGGGCTGTTTGTGAAAAATCCTCAGCAGCGACCTCATTTCCCCTCTCGTCTGTTCCAATAGGTCACTTTGTGGCTTAACAAACAAAAAAAAAACATTCCTCTGAAACTGCTCAGGCACAGGGGGGTATGTGGTAGGGTCCGTCCATGTGCCATCCAGACCATTGGGAGATGATTACTTCCCACCTGGAGATATGTCCATACTGTAGTTTATGTGGTAGTTATTTACAGGGTCGGTCGTCAGATTGATGCCTGATGGTATCTGAGCACTTGGGGGTGAAGGACTCTGTACAGTGGTACAACAGTGGCAGCCTGGTGGTGACAGGGATCAATCCAGGGACCTCCTGGTCAGCAGTCCAACACCTTAACTATCAACCTACCCCTGTCCCTCAGGTGCGGGAGAACTGGACTGAAAATGAGAGACAGAAAAGTCCTTCAAGAAGCCTGGAGAACTATTCCTTAAGCCTAGTACAAGACGAGCACAATACCGAGAACAATAATCAGAGAAACTCCTGTCTCTAACTCACCACTTCAACATCCACAGCCTAATTTAAACAAATTTTTCTCCAAGTAGTTAAAGAGAAAACTTTTGCCGCCTGCCTTGTTAGATTTCTTCTTACAAAGATTCTCCTTCCAATCATGTAGAGACAAGGCTGTTATTTTTGCTACTGCTTTAATTGATCACATTTTCTTTGATGTGTGATCTAATGTGCAGCGAAATCTTTCATCGCGTATGTGTTTCAAATAAATCCGTCATTACCGTGATCATGTCGTGTTCATGGCTAGTTAGCTAGCAAAGTCATCTGTAAATCTTGAGCAGAAAAGTCTTATCACACCGCAACTTAATGTGACTAAAGCAAGGTAGGATGACACGAGTAATCAAATGAAGTTTTATCCGTCTTCATTAGCTGGCTAGCTGTTTCATTTTCCTATGTCGCGTCTGAAGCTGAGCTGGATGCTCTCATATTCTGAAACCTGACTTGTTAATTTTTTTGGGTAATGATGCTAAACCAGTTGGCAGCTGGACTGAAGTTCAACTCAGATTGCTTTTTCCACAAATTAATTCAAATGCATCTATTCGCACACCACTGCACCACTGATTATTTCCCCAAAACAGCACATCCAGTTTTCTTCTTTTTTTTTTTCTTTTTCTTTTTTGCAAACAACACCCACCCAACCCCCCCCCCCCCTTCCCCCATTACCGAAATGCATCTGCAATCTTTCTTCAGAAGCACGATGTCCTTGCTCGTAAAGAAAGGCTCTCGAAAGTTCATAACTAATGTCTCATTCTTGCTGTTTACCTGGGGAAAAAAAATCAATAAAAATAATCAAGAGTTCCGCTGACTGGGCTTATTGACACATCTTTTCTCATCTAAAGACAAATTCCGTGCCTACGAGTCTGTCTGAGAGGAAACAAAGCCATTTATAATCCTGGGCTGAGTTTGGAAACACAGCATGAGGGGGAACATTTTTTGAAAAAGTAATCACGCTGCTTAAAGCTTTAAGTTATCGCTCGGCTGCTCACTTGTTTACCTGCAAAAATATATATTTTTAAATAATAGAAAACAGTGTGAATTAATATTTTAATATGTTCACTTAAATATTAATCAAACATTATTTAGTTCATAATAATTATAATATAAATTAATTACATTTAATGATTTATGTTGCACAATAATTATTTATTTACTGATCATTAAATAATAATTACATTTTAATTAATAAATGATCAGACTGATAGCAAAGCATGCATATATATATATA
>JAQMYG010000008.1:24793673-24809121 GCA_030014215.1 Clariallabes teugelsi | reverse complement strand
AATGTAGAAAATAAATCACTAAACAAAAACAAAGAAATTTGCAAGTGTTCTAAAACTTTTGAATGGTAGTGTATATCTTATCACTGCAGCTCTATTTTCTCTGCCATCTTTTCATCAGCTAGCAAGAGAGTAGTACCGTCCATTAAGGGAGTCATTTTAGCCACAAAAGGAATCTGAAATGGTGAGAAAACAACTAAAGGTGCAATATAAGACACTTTCATAATGTCTGATGTTTGTCCATTTAAAGGCAAAAATGTTTTGAACATCTCCGTGAAAAAGAATGATTACGAATATCGTAAAAAAAGTCTTGACAAACACAAACTGTGAGTACAAATATCATCACGAAAACTTGGAAAGGAAAATTTATGGTTCCTGGTATGCAGTGCCAGAAAACAGATTTATAACACCGTAAATCATTACTACTACTGTACTATTGCACAATACACCCCCAACAAGATTTTACAGAAACATTGACGGTATTTATTTGTGCATGATTTCCTTTGTTTCTCCACAGCCTTGAAGAGGTCCTTTGACATTGATGACACGGACGAGATCCCCACATTTTCTCCAGCCTCTACAGTTACATCTCCCATCAGCCCAAGCTCAATCCTTAACAAGGCTAATGAAGCGCGGAGTCCAGGTGGTCTCATGTCTCCCACTTACCGCTCGAGGATCAGTCTAAGCACTAGTCCTGCACAGAGCCCGCCCATAAAGAACAGGATGGTGTCTAGTCTGTCCTTCAACCGAGGCACCATGGGAAAGCCCACTATCACCTCTAACACTGGAATCAACCGTGCATCCTCCTTCCAGAACAAATTCAACCCCAATGGCTTCAGTTCATCCATCCACGGGCCTGGTAGCGATAACGACAGCCTTCACAGTTCTTCTTCTAGCCTGGAGTACCAAGCATCTTCTAAAATGAGCTCCTACACAAGTCCTTCACAGAGCCCAATGGGAGTCGTTGAGTACAAGGTCCAGCGTTTGGGCAGCCCTGCCTTGAAGAAGTTCTCCTCCCATGGGAACGTGTTCCACTCAGAGCTGGAGGGTCCTCTGGTGATCCCTACAGAGCCATTAAGTATCAGCCATGGCTCCATGCCATCACTGGATCTCCAGATGGCAGAGAGTGGAGGAACGAGACGCGTAGTGTCCCCGGGAACAAGATACCCCGGTTCTGCCGTTACCTGGAATGCATATCGTCTCCAGAACAATGGCCATATTGGGAAAGATTCGTCCATCAACAACCAGCCCCCTAAAACCAAAGAGCTTGCACGACTCAATAAATTCCCTCTTGATCTCGACAACATTGTGGTCAAAAAACAGACAGAAGGCCCTGTGCCACCTAAACCTCCAGCGGGGTTTCACCCAGTCTCCACCAGCCCTACCATATCTGAAAGCACCTCTGCCTCTGTTAGCAGCTTAGACAGTGCAGATCTACCCATGGTTCACACCTCCACCCTGGAGAAACGAGAGCTGGACTCCCCGCCAGCAGCCATCCCAGTGCCAAACATAAGCGAGTCCCCTGTCCTGCTGTCCCCCGCCCAGACCCCTCGCTTTAACCTGGTCTCTCAGCCTCAAATGGTCCAGATTGCTCCGGCAACATCTCCTGCTCCAACACAGGTGAACACTGTCAGTAGTCCTCCACAAAACGAGCCTCCGACCAAAGACAGTGTGGGTTCCATTCTCCAGAGGATTGCCTCTTTCTCCAAAGTGGAGGTTAAAGCACCCAAGCCCCACCCAGGCTCTGTCAACTCCCTCGGCAATGGCATCAAGGGTATCAAGAGAGAGACCATGGCAGCACAATCCAAAGAGCTCAAGAGATCAGAAGGTAAGATTTGTTTGAACTACAGTCGTCTGAAGCAGATTTGTTAATTTGTGGCTTTTATTTATTAACACAATTGTTTGACATTTGTAGCAAG
Organism: Clariallabes teugelsi; assembly: GCA_030014215.1. Taxonomy (NCBI): domain Eukaryota; kingdom Metazoa; phylum Chordata; class Actinopteri; order Siluriformes; family Clariidae; genus Clariallabes; species Clariallabes teugelsi. The sequence continues at coordinate 24,807,205 of JAQMYG010000008.1, read as the reverse complement.
TTGAGGATGAACAAATCTTTGTTTATTTTTTTAATTTATTGCTTTATTTGGTTGGTTTGGTTGAAGAACTTGATGTAACTAACATGCTTATCTAACTTTTGCACAATCCAAATGCTACTCTTGAAATCTGCATATAGAATTTACTTAAAGGGTGAAATTTTTCCTCCATAAGGAATACCATTAGCTAAATAAACAAACCTGTCTAGGTCTAGAAAGCAGTGCTTCAAGTGCTGCTTTCACCACATCTGTCTTTTCCCATCCATCGCTTTACATCCAGGAAGGGAACAGGAAAAAAAACTTAGTGTAAGGCAAAAAGAAAGAGAGGAATTCCTGGCATATCAACAAATAGCCAAGTCTGAACAGTGATAACAGTGCCTCCCAGGTCTGTCATCACTGCCTATCCTGTACAGGGAACCTTGTCACCCACAGCAAAGCAGAAACCTGCCGTAGGCTATTGAGTCAGGCCTGTTTATGGAACGGCCTCTCAGGTGTGCAGCCTGAGCCTCACCCCGGCCCACATCATAGATCGTCAAGGGGATCAGCAACATCCGAAGACGTCCACTGGAGGCATCAACACTGTAATTTACAGAGCTTCTGCGGTCTGACTGACTTGAGTGTGTTGTCCGTTTGAGACTCTGGTCGTGGTTTGAGGGACATCAAAGGAAGTGGAGTGGAGACGTAGCGGAAAAGTAGAAGAGTGCGCAAAAATTACAGTCCTGGCAGCATCCCCAGGGTCACGACATCTGGGTCTTAGAAAGAAATGCTGATGAAAACAAGATGTGCTTTTAAAAAGAAAAAGCTGTATTTTGAAACTGCATCATGAAAAAGGCAAAGTTAATGTTAATCAGGCGGCGGTGAGAGCTTGCAGGGGTTATCTGGAACTGGAATGGTATGCGTGGGAGGTTTGGTTTTGCTCGAGGTTTGGTAAAAATGTGATTAGACAATGAGAATTGACAGGATAAAGAAGATCATTTGGCTGGAGCCGAGAAGGAAATGTGCTTCTTTCCCACATGGCATGTTTTTTTTTTTATTTCTCGTTTTTTGTTTGCTCCCTCCCGCCTCCTTTCCTGGAATGGGAGGCGCGCGGGGGGTGTTTTCCTGAATCTATATGAGTCCCTGGCACTGTGTTTACCAGCCCCAGACCCTCCCTGTGCAGTTTATCCTGTGACATCTTTCAGGATTACACTAACATTGAGGCAGAGATTATTTTGACATATTTGGCCCCGTGGCATGCCTTTGTGTGTATAGGATTATTTATCGTTTTTCAAAGGAAGGTAACGGGAGAGGGTTTATACACTATGCGATAAAGGACATGTTCTCGTTCCGACTCTGGGTCTGAAACAATCTCAGATGTTAGTGATATGTACCACATGCTGTGGGTCGTGTGTTTTCCAAGCTTTTGCTCTGTGGTGTCTTCGGTTTTCCTTTTCGGCTTAAATATCTGGGCACGCTGTGCAGACAGATGTTCTGGTTCGCCAATGGGAAAATGCCACCTCGTGACTTGATTTATATAGTCTTTTAAAAAACATTATATAACCGCTCACACCCACTGTTTATCAGCATGCGGTGATGTTCCTCAACTTTCCCGTGATAACATGGAAAAACAGATCGCTGTCCTGACACTGTGTAAACTCTGAGACAGTGCTATTATCTTCTCCATCATGCAGAGGTCTGGTCTGTGGAAATCCTACAACAGCTGCTCAAACCCCAACACGATGATCACGCTGATGGGGCTTTGCAGTCCCGATCTCTTCATAGCGTACGCTCGGATAGTTTTGCTAATCACCCCACTCTCTGACATTAAGAGACATTTTGTAGTTTTTTTTTTTTTTTAAGTGCCTGATCCAACCGTTTAAGATTTATAAGGCAGCTATTGTTCATTGTGAGCGTGAACAAAACATGTAGTGTAAAATCGGTCACTGGCAGGGGGTGCAGTCGGGGTTTTCCAAACTTCAGTTGTCTGACTTCTAAGCAAATTAAAGAAAGGATTTTTTTTTTCTTCCAAACTTTTTAACACTTAACATAAAGGCGTTCACGTTTACGGAGATACATGGCTGCTAAGGACTCGCCTTTAAAAATACATCCCAGTTTGTTATGATTGAGCATAAAGATGAAAAACGTCCCACTAATTCATGTTCCCCTGCCTAAATTGTTGTTTTGCTCCAACTTCCTTTGACTCAAAGATGCTTTGCTTCCTAATAAAAAAAAAAAAAGGGTGAAAACAAGACCTAGCCAGAGGGCTTTCCTTCCCCTTCCTTTCCTAAACAGAAAGATATACCATTAAACCTGCCATTAAACTGCACTGAAACATATAATGGAGAGTTAATGTCGTGCAGGAGGTTTATGATGTTCAGTTCGTTTAACATCTTGAATATAATACATATTAGAAATAACACAATTATAATAATAAACCGACCAAGCAGGAATGTCAGAATAAAATTTTGTACCGGAAACACCAAATACACCATGAACGACTTATTGTAAACACCCCAGCTAGTTATTTCCCCCCCACCACCAATAGGCAGGTTTTTTTTTTTTGCCTCTTTGACTTCGGGGGCTCCTATCTCACTTCCTCTGTCCAAGTAGTTTGGAAAATGGCTGGATGGGAGGAGACACATTGTCATTACATTGCTGACAGTTGCAGAGCACTAACACTGGAGACTCCTTCCATAAACTTATTGCCAGATCAATGATTACGCATTTTGTAATAATGTTTAATGTTACACGTAGATTATATAGTAGAGGATTCTACTTAAAGTCTCAGCGAATTAGCTGTAATATGATAATGTACGTCGATTACACACTTCTGTCCAATTACAATCCAGAATTCAACAGAACTCTGGGATACGGAATATCAAAAACGATCAATCACTTAGATGGTAACCAAATAAAAGACTTTTAATCAACAGACATGACTAGTGACTTTAGAGTGGCAAACAGATTGGCAAATAAAAACGTTGCGATAAATTAACCATTTTAATCCAAATTACTGTTTAAAATTAGAATGCTAAATTTAACGTTTGCAAAAGTTACATGAACACACTACAGAACTTAAGGTATCTTGAACCTCTTAGGATTGGTAGATTGTAGGTAAAACACCCCCTAGATAAGCATTTAATGTATAATGTAGGGCTACCTGCCTGATGAATAAAACCAGAGTCTGATTATTAAAAATAATAATAATAATCGGGTTTGGGGGGGGGAATAGCTTCAGGTCCACATGCACTGAAACACAAACCCCTTTACTTTAAAGTCATTTTAGAACGAGCATAAAAATCCAGAGGTTTCTTTCTTTTTTTCTCTCCTTCTTTTCAACATCGTGTCCCTACTTGTATGTGGGATCTCCGCTGGCTTATGTGGCACAATTTATTTTACGTTTAATGACAGTGGTTTAAGGAATAAATTCTTCCCTAGCAGATGTTTTAAGCCACCCCCCTATTATTCCCCTCCAGCTTAGCTTACAGAAAGCCTGAAAGACCTTGCGCTAGTCAGCCTGTTCCTCTTTCTAATTGGCGAAGCGCATGGATTATAAACCCGGCGCAGCACGGTTCGTCTAGTGGAGTATTTGACAAGCAGAACGGTGGCCATGCCTGTCCGTCGGTCTCCATCCTGTTAGTCATGGCTTGGTGCCATTTCCAGTTATATCTCGGTCTCGCTTTGGAGCAATGTGTTTCCTTAGCCGATAAGACAACATTAGCCGGCGAATGCAATCTTATCAGCTGTGTATCAGCTGGTTTGTTTACTAGGGCTAGTTTCACATGGGGGAGATCTCCCAGTTTTTTTTTTCCGTGAACGAAAAAAAGGCTGATTCTTCTTTTTTAAAGAAGATGATCCTCTATAACCTGAGACTACATATTAAAGATTAAGAAGGGAACGTACAAGATGGGAGTTTTCGGGCTCGTTACAATAATTTTAGCAAATATTTGAACAAGTGGGCGGAGCTGCTTTAACGTATTATTTGGTAAGAGTACGGACGAAAACAAGCAAATTCGCTATTTGTGTAATAGACATACAGCCAACCAAATGCGAACACCACTATGGTGTGTATCTTCGTAGGTACAGGTTAATCCAGATGTTTAAGTGTGCGACTATGACGGCTTTTGTGATGAATTAAATATATAAACATCCTGATCTTATGCAAATGTTATACAATTTCTTATACGGGATTCTAACTGGTTTTCATGCAATTCCTTTGGAAAATTCTCCTCAATTCTAACATCAAACTTCATATATTTTCTTTTGAAGTGTGGATTGTTTTTATATAAGTGCGGTTTGAAAAGGTTATGAAATCCCACCTTCTGCGTTATGATTGGTTGCAAGAATTCAGTCTTGTCTGTGATTGGTTAGAAACCTAGAGCACGAACCCACGACTTAAATTGTTGTATTTTTTAAGCCAGTTTGGCACAATATACATATATACATATACATATACATATATTTCAGTGTCAAAAGAAATAGCATTTAAGTGCCTTCTGTGTTATGATTGGTCACAAGAATTCAGTCTTGTCTATTACTAGTTAGAGACCTTTTTTTTTTTTTCAGTTTAAACATGAGCAATTTGGAATTCTGTGATATCTTGCAATAAAAGGACTTTTTAAAAATAATTAATTAATTTTAAAAATTATTTAAAATAATAAATGTTTACAAATATGTTTCTTTTAAACGAAACAAAATATTTCCTTTAATCTTTTTTTTTACAATGTTAAAACACGATTGTTTGTTAGGAAACCTATCTACAGTGTCTTTGAAATATTTGGCCGGTCCTACAGTAGGTGGTGTTTTTCTAAACTAAAATTCTCTCATGCCTCATACACTCTCAGAAATAAAGGTAGCACTGGGCACTTGTTAAATATAACTTTTGTAGCCTTATAAAACAGTTTAAGGTATATATATGGACCTGGGGGATTGTTGGAATATCTGTAGGGCTGCAAAATGTGATAATAAAATAAATTCTGACTCACTGCGATTGCGATTTAAACGGCGATGAGTAACTATTAAATGTACTGTTTTTTTTTTGTATTTAAATGTATTTAGCTAGGCTAACAGCAAATAACGACACAAATAATATCGTTAAGAAGATGTTGGAGAATCTTTATCGTCTCGTACTGTGAAGTTTTAAAGTGGAAAAAAGAACAATTAAAGGCCTAAAGTTGTGTATTGTTGATGGTAACAATACCAGAAACTTCAAATACACTCCACATTACACTGTCATAAATTTGCCCTTTGAAGTTTTAACATAAACCCAATTTGCGGTTCAGCTCGGAAAACACCAGCTGCATTAGATCAGAACGAATGAGTGAACGTTAACACAAAGGGGAGTGAGAGAGAAAAAAAAAAGAAAAAAGAGGAAAGAATGTCCCCGTGGGTCACATTTGACCTCCTGTAATCCCGTCAGCCTGCAGAAAATATGGTGACGAGCTGTGAGACGAGCCGGGTTTGTGCTCCACACGGCGTCTTCTCCTGCACCGATGCTTAATCATCCTCGGGCGAGAAAAACACTAGTGTGGTGGCTTTGCGGTGGGATGAGCAACTGTTTCTCGTTCTGTTTGTGTCATTATCCCGTCATCAGCCTGCTCGGGGAAAATACACGGGTGATTTCACACACTCATGGTCAGGCTGAGCCGGAGAGAATCTCGTGACGCTTCCACAAGCCGAATATTGTGTTAAAGAATAAGAGTGTGGGCTGGGAGCCGTTTCCGCTAAAGATGAACGACATTGCGGTTCTGTGACCTCGTGTCACCGGATTCGTGGGAGGCGGTGGAGGAAGTCCATTTGGTTTTAATCAGGAAAGGAGCTGCGTGTGTGTTCGAGCTTTTTAAAACAAATCTTTTAGAAAACCTATCGAGAACATGCAAAACTCTTATCTGTGATTTAGGAAAGGAATAAAACACTGTGTGTTGTGCTGTTATAGGTGAGTAATCAGTGACAGGCCGGTGAGAGAGAGAGTGACTTATTAGTGTAGTATGATATTATGATTTTCTTTCTTTTTCGTTTGTTTTTACGAAATCTTGGTGACGAAAAAATGGAATTGCTGTTTTAAGAAACTAATCAACACTTTGTTGACTCTTTGTTGAATCGTCCGAAGACATACAACTAACGCTTTTATAGATTTTAGTTTTTATGGTATGATATAAGAATATGACATCTGTCTAAATATCAAATTCAAGGGACGATCAAGTCAAAGAGGGACTTGTACATTTACAGAAGACCTCGAGAACAGTACGGTGATGAGACTCTTAGCCGCAGTAAAACATCTGAATGTTTTAAAGAAAGCTGTAGGTCTGTGAATGACGATCCCAGCCGAGGTGGCTCGGAGCTCACCGCAGTCCTTCTCGTGAACATTCAGCGAATGGAACGCATTGATCCTTAAAAATAGACACATCTGTCTGTGTGAACCGTACAAGCAATCATTCACTCGGCTGGGAGTTATTGCCACGCCCCCTGTCCAGTCCTGACCTCACTCAAAGACATTTCCACAAGGAGTTCCTGGGAGGCCGGCGTTTCAGACGTGAAGCAGGCAGTCCGATCGTGGCTCCGGCGTACTGAGAAAACTTTCTACCTTGATGGTGTCCAAGTGCATTAGTGTAGCAGGAGATTATATAGAGAAATAAAGCGAGTTTTTAGTCTCATAATTATGTTTTGTTATTCTGCATAATCAAAAGTCCCAGTTTGACTTGAACATCTGCGTATTTGAATAAATATATTATTTAAACTCTATATTCCTTTAGAAAATATAATTGAGCCTCAATTGTCTGTCCACGATTGTGCACTTTACAGGGACGACGACAAAAAAAAAAAATAGTGTAAATATTCAATTGAATGCACTTTGAACCCTACTGGATTCCAGACAGAGGTTTTTCCATCATATTGTCAGTTTAATAATTTTTCATGCTTCTTTTTGAGCCGTGTCAGCCCTTGTGTGTTTCCTGGCCTCATCAACATGCTGTTCTTTTGTTTTGGAAACGAAACCCGCTGTGTGCCGTGTCAAACGTGACGTTCTTTGATCAGGATCTCGAGTGTAATGCTGCGAGAGAGACGAAAAAGTTTCTAACTGGACCCCGTCTCCCTGGGGTGAGAATTCTTCTGAGCCTCTGTGATTTTGGAAACTTTTGAAGGGTAATGAAAAATGTGACGATTTGACTGGATTAATGAATTTTGGAAAGGAAAGTGTTTCCTCCCTGAAGGGGACGTCCTGTGTGTGCGTACAGTGAGACGAGCTGGAAAACGTGGACGTGTGAACTTAAGCGAGCGAGCTTTTAGATCCCGTACGAGGGCCATTGTGAAAGCCGAGGCTCCCACGTTCTGCCGCAGCTCGAGTTCTTTGCTGTTGAAATTGGAGCAGCTCCTAAGTAAACGCATGCCAAGTGGGCTTAAGGGTGCTATTATTTACGCAGAAGTTGTACCTAAGCCTCTGAGAAGAACTTGGCTTTTGGGAGTTTGTACAAACGGAGCAGGAAAAATCAGAAAGTAGAGTGTTTGTTCGGAGCGTGTCCCGATGATCGGATCACTTAGGAGGAGATAAAGGCAGGTCTGTGGTTAAAGGAATGAACGTAGCAGTCGGACCAATCGGAATCCAGAATCAAGTAGCACTCTGATTGATTCATCGATTCATTTAGCTTGTGTATATTAAAAAAATTGACTTTAATTGTTTTGCAAAATGTGTAATTATCCACCGCGGCTGTGCTCGACGGAAAGGAAGCGGCCGAGCAAAATTGCCTGCGTTTAGAAAAAAAAAATTAGCTGTAATAGACAATAATTATTCTACTAGGCACTCATTCCAAACATGTGCTGCTGATGAGCTCATCGTTCAGGTGCTCGGGCCCAGCTTGTGATTTACAGCATGCCAACATTAATGTGCGCCTCTCCTGCGACGTTTTTGCCCCGCGGTGTTTTCCTGATCCGTGCACGTTTCTTTTTTTTCCTTCCGATAAAACATCGCGGCACTGTGGGGATGTGTGAGTAAGTGTGTGCCTGCGGTCTGGAGTTTATGAAGTAGAGCAGGCCGAAGCCCGTTTCTGCTGTGGATTTATCACCCTCCAGTTCACGAGCTACTTCATTCACAAATTTATACTCAGTCGAGAAATCCGTCGCAGGCCAAAGAATTTATCACGCTACGCCGTAAATATTTCGGCTCTTCAAAGCGTCTCTGTCTCAGGACGCTGAAACATCAAGTCATTAATACGTCAGGACGAGGTGGTGATTTGGAACGTCTTCGTACGGAGCGAAGAGAGTTAGCTTGTTTTGCTGATCTGCCAAAGAAGGTATCAGGACAGAGCACAGGCCACGCCCACAAACAACAAAAAGTGGAAACGAAACACAGTTTTAACCAATCACATCTAATATGCCGCTCGTTATGCAGAGATTTGTTTAATTTGTTACTGTTTGTTAAATGTAATGCTTGATGTGCCTGCTTGCCTCGAGTGCAAATTAGCGCACTACCATGCCTACTAGGCATGCATCAAGCAAAGAAAACAACTGAGGACATTTGAACTTATCGGACCTGGGTTAAGAACCTCTTACACACATTATCAAAACTTGGAAGGCTAGTGCTGAACGTCAACACTGTGGAAGTAATGTGGTCAATTAAACGCATGGGAAAAAGTCAACAGTAAAAACCAGAGCTATGTTTAATAGTCAAAGTAAGAGCACTTCCATATACACACACACACACACACAATGTGATAAGATCTCACAAAATTGGGACTAAACACAGCTGTGTGTCCATAAGAAAAACACTTGCTAATGAGACTAATCAGAAATAAACACTTCTGTTTGCTAGGGAGCATAAAGATTGGACTGATGGAAAAAGGTCATGTGACCTGATGAGTCCAGATTGCGCCTATTCCAGAGTGGGTGTGTCAGGGTTAGAAGGTGAAGCGTATGAAGTGATGCTCCCATCATGCATAGTGTCCACTGTACAAGCCTCTGGAGACAGTGTTATGATCTGGGGTTGATCAGTTACTCAGGTCTAGACTCAGCAAGGTCTAGACTTGTTATGGGGCGATAAATTGAAGTCAGCTGACCACCTGAATGTACTGAATGACCAGGTTATCACATCTATGGAGGTTTTCTTCTTTCCTGATGGATATTCCAGGACTCAGAGTGTGAAAGAGCGGCTCAGGGAGCATCATGTGCTGTAGTCAAAGCTAAATGGGATTAATGAAATCTTAGAGTGTGCAACTTTTTCCTTTTGGTCTGGCAGTGTATAATATATCATGCATGTTTAGATATCCTTAGGATACTGGATTTTTCCCATAATAGACCCGTGTCCTGCAGTTTCACCACTACAACTTTCAACTCCTCCAGAGCAGAAAGCTGTAAAAGTTATCAACTATATTAAATATCATTAGGTGGAGGCCTCTCAGCGGGCGTCATGCATGGAGACACCGGAATCAGAGCAGCCATGGTGTCCGTCGTTGTGCTAACCGGCTAAGCGAGCCCACCACGTCATGACACGCACCACCATTCCTCAAGCGTGACTCACTGATCGTAGGTGCCGTCTGCTAGTCGCTGCGGAGCGTTTGACATTTCATCAGGGAACTATGCGCTTCCTGAAGGAGGTGATCCACAACAACACGGAGGTTCTTGCGCTCGTTGTTTTTGGCAGCGCATTGAGCCGAAAACATGGTATTCTTAGCAACGTGGTGAACTTTATTCCTGATCGTTTAGCTTCCTTTCCAGCTGAAGTCTGATCTTTTGTCTTGGTTCTTCTCGAGCGCTCGACTCGCCCTCCGTTTTCCGTGCCCTTTGTGAAAGAAGGTTATCTCGGTGATCGTGACGTGGATAAATGAACTCGGCTGCAGTTTAGATTTCTGCTAAACAAAAATGGTGGCTACAGGCTGAGGGTTGAACTCTGTGCAAGGACTGTTTATTCTCCAACGTTAAAGCGCTTATTTTTCAGGCGCCGTCGTTTTAAGCTGCTTGACATTCTTCCCGAGTCACTATCAGCCTCAAAGGCCCCGTATCGTAATAAACAGGAAACAATAACAGTTGAAGTGTCTTTTTATACGCATGGTTCAAAGTGATTCGTGGTTAATAAGAGAAGCGTGATGCAGTGTTTGACAGGAGCGGTGCTACATGGCCCAGCTGTAAAGCAGGAAATCTGTGTTTTTGGTATAAGTTCAGGCTTTTTCTGTTCAAAAACGACTGTCTCCTTCCTGTAAACACTATGAGAACATGACCGGTGACCAAGGCTGAGTTTCCTGAAAAGGTTGTAAAACTGAAGATCGTGTTTTGTTTTGTTTTGTTTTCCCCAGCTGAAATGACCGTCCTCGGCTTGTCGCCGCAAAGCTCTTTTCATCACAGCGTCATGACATTTGCAACAAGAAAACTTGCAGGACTTATTTTTCAGCTGATGATATTTTATACTATTTTATCCAAGAGACTTATTTTTCTAAAACCAAAACAGATACTAACAAAATGTGCAGTTCTGGTGTATTTCCTCCTGAAATATTTGTCATGAAATCATTATTATTAGGTTTTAGGTTAATTAAGAGCTTGTCCTATCATTCTTAATGTTATTATTTTTTATTTTATTTTAACAATAACAACACAAAAATAAAATTGGCAGGATAAATAATAAATTAATAAATTTATTTAAATGATTTTTTACAATATTTTTGAATTATTTAAACTTAAATCAATATGTAAATATTAAAAGAATTCAATATTAATTAATATCAATTAAATCCACATTGTAGAAAATAACAAGAAAGGAAAGTAACTTTGCAAATACTACGACAAAAAGATCAGAAATTTCTTTTCAAATGATGATGATTCAGTTTGGGAAATAAAATGTTATTCAAATTTCACTAAAATAAAAATTTTCAGATTTTATTGTAAACATATTTTGCAGGAAATTTTACAGTTTTTATATACAATTTAATTACAGTTACAAGAACATCAGATTAATTCATTCTATTAAAAAGATTTATGTAAAATTTTAAATATTTGTCAATACTGAAGCGAACATGGACAGAAAGAATTTATTTTAACTGATAACAATTACAGAACATTTCGAAACTGTAATTAAAACCTATATTCAGAGCTGGGTAGTAACGAGTAACTTTTTGAAAAAAATTTTACTTCTATGAGTAGTTTTACTGCAGTACTTTTTACTTTTACTTTAATAGATTTGTGAAGAAGAAACGCTACTCTTACTCCGCTACATTCGGCTACACTCGACTCGTTACTTTTATAACCATTTATTCTACACATGCAGCCGGTGGATCTACCGCATGACTAGACGCAGCAACAATAATCACATGACTCCATTTGACCAATCAGGTCTTCAGCCGGTGTGCTATAAATTCATCCTACCTGTGAATCCGTCCTACAAAAAAATGTTTTTTTTAGGCTAAGAAATAAAATGAGGGAAAAAAAACGTACAACATCCCACGTTATGTTTGATGCGGTTTGCATAACCAATCAGCAGCGAACATTGCTGTTAGCCCCGCCCACACATACAATTAATCTCTGTTTGTCTTGATCTTAATGTTGAACTGAAACTATCTCACTGGAAGCTTTAGCGCTGGTCGGATGGCTAATTGGAAAAGTTTTTTCTTTCTACTTCAGACTTGATGTTCTTGACAAACCGCACCCAGAACACACACACACCGGATTTGACACAATTTCCTATATATCATGTACTTACACTTTTTATGAGCTTATTTCTGCCTGTGGCAAAGAGATGTAATGAGTTTCGAGATTCCAGCTGAAATATCGAGTTACAGTGAAGAAACACACAGCTTGTCAGATCCCACATTGCTGCAGCTGTCTCAAACACACACTCGTAGACACACACACACACACACATGCTTATTGTGTTGTGTTACAAAAAATGGAGAGGTTTCCTGAATGGCAGCTGAAATCTGAATTCATATTACAGAAGCTTTTCATGCGGCTTAATTGCAGACAAGTGTGTCTTTGTGCGACGTGGCCTTTGAGCCAACAACACAACAGCATCACCTGATGTTCTCGGGCAGACCGTCTGATTGTCATTCAGCCTCTGCCACGTCCATTCAGTAACTCTCATGTTTTATCCAACAGCCACGTCTCGTCTGTTCCTGAGCCTGTATACGACGCACATCTTTGTGTTTATATATTTTCTTTTCTATGGGATGGGGATCTCCCTGAAAGGAAGGAAGCATGTGCACTTTAATGAGGATGTGTATTTCCCCAGTTTGGAAAGCTATTATAATCCATGCCAAGGGTATAAACATTATAAGATAAGAGCAAAATAATGGAGCTTTAATGTTAACACACGTGTGGAAGGAGTGTGCTTACACAGCTGATGAAGGACTTCCTGAGGAAGCCGACTGTTCGTCATGAAAATGAAGCAGTTAGTTTCTAATGACACAGCTAAAAAAAAAAAGGGTCACAAATAAGAGCAATAATCTCGCAAGTAAGAGCTGATCTAGCAAGTGAAATTCAATAATTCGAGTAAAAGCTTACTGTAGTGTGTTAAAGACGGCTGGAAAGTAATCTAGTGAGGATACGGTAATGACGTGGTGAGTGAAATGGTATCTAATGTGTAAAGAGTAATCTGATGAGTGTAAATTAATCTAGTGTGCAAAAGGTAATTTAGTGTGTGAAAGATATAATACAGTGGGTGAAAGTAATCTGGTGATTTAAAGTTAGCTTAATTAGTAAAAGGCGATCTAGTGTGTATAATGTAATCTAGTGAGTGAAAGGTAACTTAGTTAAAGCTAATCTAGTGTGTGAGTTAATCTAGTAGTTAAAGATAATCTAGTGTGTGAAAGGTAAAACATGCGTAAAACATAGTTTAGTTAGTAAAACGTAATCTAGTGTGTGAAAGGTAATCTAGTAGGTAAAAGATAATTTACTTAGCAAAAGGTAATCTCGTGTGTGAGTTAATCTAGTGAGCGAAAGCTAATCTGGTGTGTGAAAGGTAATCTAGTGAGCGAAAGCTAATCTAGTGTGTAAAAGGTAATATAGTGGGTAAAAGATAATTTAGTTAGTTAAAGGTAATCTAGTGTGTGTAATGTAATCTTTTGAGTAAAAGGTAATCTAGTCTGTGAGTTAATGTAGTGTGTGAGCTAATCTAGTGAGTGAAACGTAATCTAGTGGGTAAAAGATAATTTAGTAAAAGGTGATCTGGTGCGTGAAAGGTTATCTAGTGTGTGTAATGCTATCTTTTGAGTAAAAGGTAATCTAGTGTGTAAGGTGTAATCTTGTGAGCGAAAGCTAATCTAGTGTGTGAAAGCTAATCTAGCGAGTGAAAGCTAATCTTGTGAGCGAAAGCTAATCTAGTGTGTGAAAGCTAATCTAGTGAGTGAAAGGTAATCTAGTGTGTGAAAGGTAATCTAGTGAGTGAAAGGTAATCTAGTGAGTTAAAGGTTAATTAGTGAGTGAAAGGTAATCTAGTGAGTGAAAGGTAATCTAGTGTGTGAAAGGTAACCCATGAGTAAAACAAAGTTTAGTTAGTAAAAAGTAATCTAGTGAGTGAAAGCTAATCTAGTGTGTGAAAGGTAATCTAGTGAGTGAAAGGTAATCTAGTGTGTGAAAGGTAA
>JAQMYG010000008.1:24777105-24793573 GCA_030014215.1 Clariallabes teugelsi | reverse complement strand
GTGAAAGGTAATCTAGTGTGTGAAAGGTAATCTAGTGAGTGAAAGGTAATCTAGTGTGTGAAAGGTAATCTAGTGAGTGAAAGCTAATCTAGTGTGTGAAAGGTAATCTAGTGAGCGAAAGGTAATCTAGTGTGTGAAAGGTAATCTAGTGAGTGAAAGCTAATCTAGTGTGTCAAAGGTAATCTAGTGAGTGAAAGATAATCTAGTGTGTGAAAGGTAATCTAGTGTGTGAAAGGTAATCTAGTGTGAGAAAGGTAATCTAGTGTGTCAAAGGTAATCTAGTGTGTGAAAGGTAACCCATGAGTAAAACAAAGTTTAGTTAGTTAAAAGTAATCTAGTGTGTGAAAGGTAATCTAGTGAGTGAAAGGTAATCTAGTGTGTGAAAGGTAATCTAGTGTGTCAAAGGTAATCTAGTGTGTGAAAGGTAATCTAGTGTGTCAAAGGTAATCTAGTGTGTGAAAGGTAACCCATGAGTAAAACAAAGTTTAGTTAGTAAAACGTAATCTAGTGTGTGAAAGGTAATCTAGTGTGTGAAAGGTAATCTTGTGTGTGAAAGGTAATCTAGTGTGTGAAAGGTAATCTAGTGAGTGAAAGCTAATCTAGTGTGTGAAAGGTAATCTAGTGTGTGAAAGATAATCTAGTGTGTGAAAGGTAATCTAGTGTGTGAAAGGTAATCTAGTGTGTGAAAGGTAATCTAGTGAGTAAAACAAAGTTTAGTTAGTAAAAAGTAATCTAGTGAGTTAAAGGTTAATTAGTGAGTGAAAGGTAATCTACTAAATGCTATGTAGTCTGGCAGGTAGAAGTGAATCTGGAGAATCAAAGGAAATTTTTCAACAAAAAAAAAATAATTTGAAGAGTTGAAAGTATGTTTTTGCTAATTACCAGAGAGCAGTTTATGTTTTGAAAGGCCTAAACTTAAACCTACACGGCGAGTGAAACCTAATCTGGTAAACCAGTGAACAAAAGGAGTTACTGAACACTAACCTAAATAAATTCGAACGTTCCGGGAATTTTCATTCCATGTAAAACATTTACGTACGTATGAAATGCAAACTTGTTTATCATCCACAAGTTACAGTTTCCAGTTTAGAGTTTATTTTTTTCCCTTTTTCTTTCTGTTCTGAGGAATCAGGTTACATGAACAGATTACGATGTACTGTACTGTGGGTGGCTCTCAGGTGGTGGCTGGAGATTTTGAGAAGAATCTCAAAAGAAGTGGGTGGATGGGAAAAAACAACAGCAACAACAACACAAAAAGAACATTCTAAAAGCTCAACCTTGTTGATCAGATTATTTTTCCTCTCTAGTTTACATCAACATTGCCTGGAGCAACAGATAATACAGTCGCCACATTGTACATTCAAAAGAAGCCAAACATTTATCCGTCGAGTTCCACACGGCACAGTTATCATACATGTAAAGGGATGTCGGAGAACAAAACTGCTCTTTCATGACTGAAACTCATGTTTTATACTGAAACTGAAAAAAAAAAAAAGTTTTTATTGAATGTTGATGAAGTAAATACCCCCCTGCTTCTGCCCCTTCAATACAGCCTTTCAGTCACGGGATTAAACTCAAGCACCGGTTCTTATAACGTCTTAAATAAGCTCTTTTCTCAGACCGCCTTGAGTCCTGGTCTTGGAAGATTGCCTGTCTCATTAGCATATGTTATTAATGGCAACTGAGCAAGCTATGCTAACCCTGTTTTTGTGCATGTAAATGATTTCTAATCAGATGAAAGCTCTATTATAAAGAATGGCTCTCTCTGGGGTCAAAAAAAAAAAGAAAAAGAAAAGAAAAGAAGAAGCGATGAAGCTAATGCTCATTTCACAGGAAGATTAATCGAGTCTCCGCAGAACCTTTGATACTCCCTTTCCAATTCAGGTGCCCTCCTGCCTGCAGATAAGAACTGCACCAAAGATGAGAGAAGGAGCAGCGTGTGATAAGATAAGGAATCAGCCCCGGGCTGATGATGGCGATTCATTTTCTCCTGTTTTGTGTTTGGAAAGAGGGAGTTGTGTGAGGCATGGAAACTGGATCTTTTGACTAAAAAGTTGCGGTGGGAGGAAGGAGGGGTCGGGAGGTTGGGGGTTGGTGTACTCCGAGCATCTGGCGATGGGATCCTGTTATTGTTTTTAGGGAAGGAAGGCTCCAGCTCCATGGGTCCTTGACCAATTAGTCACTCCAGCATGGAAACAGAATTAGGGTGAAGCTGTTTTGTCCGTTTTGCGGGTAAAAATCTGTTCCGAATGGGAAACGGTTACGCCTTCAGATGTAAGACTTATTAATGTCATTTGCTATTAGCTTAATCGGCATCAGATTACTACGATCGTGCTCATAATGCGTTTTATTTCATCATTAAAAGTTAAACGCTCCTTTAGTTTTAAGCCTTACCTTTGCCAAGACTGTTTTTAATTTAGCATTAAAAAAAAAAGACCTACCATGGAATTTGAACACTTGCCATCAGTGCGGAGTGCTCTTTGATTTCTCTTACTTACTTCAGCTCACTTAGATCTTTATGACTTGTTCATGAAACCGTGTAATGAACTATGTCACTGTACAAGGTTGTGAAACTGAGAACACACGTAGCGATTAGGTTTAGAATGGAAAAGCTGCTAAATGCATTTGACCCACCAAACACGGACCACCTTGTGCAAACATAGCTGACATGTGAGTGTGTGTGACTCTGGGAACGCCGTATCTTTTTACCTGTTCTTCCAAACCTCAATCAAGCTGGGTTTGAAATAAACTTCAGAGTGAAGAGCTGCTATATATTTGTAATTGAAGATTCTACTGTGCAGATGTAGGTGTGTAGAAAGGAATGAGGCCTTGTGCTCAGGTAGTATCAAGTTCCCAACTTCCTGAGGAATGGGAACTGTTGGGCCAAGACATGAATGACAGCTTGGTTGTCCCACCTTGTTGAGCAGCTGCTGTAGAATGGAAAAGTAACCAAATAAACAAACCCAATCTGGCAAGAATCTCCCAGTTTCAGCTAATATTACAAGCAAAGCACGAAACTGTTAACTAGTGGGAGGTACGGTATTCTCTTCAGTTCTGTGTGTTTTTTAAGAGTTGGCCTGGCTTTAAAATTGTCTACTAAAATTGGACAGAATCAGTAACATGTTGGAATGTTACAAACATCTGATATTTACAACAACATGGCTCCAATAGAGATCTTTTAGGGTGAGCTAGAGCCTACAGTGATACCTCAAAAGGGATACTGATGGTTTAAAAAGACTTCAAGACAGTAGGGATAGTTTGGAATGTCTTGGCATCATAGAGGATATTTCAGTTTCATTTGTAACCAGGAGGTTTTGTTTGTAAGGGCTTGGTTCCAACAGATTGTTTGAAATAAACTGAAAGCAAAATGTTGGAATAACTTGGTATCAATAGGGATAGTTCTGGAGGATCTGAAGCTTTTAGGGATAGACAACAGCAGAGATCAACAGGAATAGTTAGGGATTATACAAACCCAAGAGACCCAATGATTGGACCCAAAGCGGACAGTTTAGGATCATGCGAACCTGGTGTTTGGCCAAACCAATAGAGAGAGTTTGGAATTAATTTGGTGAAATAGGACTAAATAGGGAATCTGGGATAGTCTGAGATGTTTAACAGAGTAGAGATGGTTCAGAATGCCTTGACCTTGATAGAAATTGTGGTATGTGATTTGAACTTGATAAGTTCCTTATACATACCTTTATAGGCCTGGTTCAGGATGACCTTAACTTGATACTTTGGGACGACTTGGACTTGATATTGATTCTTCAAGATGACCATGACTTGATATTGATATTGGGGGTTGACTGAGTTGATAGAAATTGTTTGGGATGACTTTGACTTGACTGGGATAGTTTGGGATCAGTACGACTTGACTGCAATAGACTTGGATTCTAAAGGGATAGTTTAGGATGACCTAAATTCAGTAAAGACAGGTGGATGTCTCTTGGAAAGGAATTGTTAGAGATGAGTTGGACCCAAAATCACTTGAATGCAAACATGATAGTTTTAAAAAGTTGGATTCAGTAGGTATATTTCTCAATCACTGGAACTTGGTCATGCTTTTTATTTACAGTATTTGAACCCAAACCTGATGACTTAGGATTATTTCTTCCCAAATGGACGACTTGGTTCCAGTAGACATGTTGTATTTTCTTTTCCTGACACTTAATTAGAGCGAGCATGATTTTGATGATATTTTTAACACCTGACGTTTGACCCCGTGACCCTGTCAATCCAGTCAGTTGGTATACCGTGACATTCTAATGTATCGTTTGGAAAAGTGTCATAACACAAACTTATGTCAACAACCTGAATGAGCTGTTATGTCAATCAAAATGATGCCAAAAAAACATTTTTATGACAGCTAATGCATGTAAATGTTAATGTAGGTTCATGTCAGAGCTTATGAAGGTGCTGTATGGCCTTATGATTACCAGTGAGTATAATTATACAGTATAATCAGAACTGTCTTAATTAAAGCATTCTATTAATATTTAGTGTACTATTTACAGAGTCATATCATTTTATAATGTCTGAAAACTTCTGTCCAATTCCTGAAATCCCACAAATACTCATTAAGTCTAAACGATGTATTTTATACCCTGTCTTTTTAACATGCCCACCAGCGTGTGCACATTTCTCTTGAACACACACACACACACACACGTTCCTTTAACCCACTGTGCTATTTGTTACGATGGTGTCTTGTCCATCGTATTTTCTCCAGTGATGTGCATGAAGCTCAGGAAACTCGGGTCACGCAACAGATGTGCCTTCAGCAAGAGGACGAAACACGCTTCACAACACAGCAGGATCAAACAGAAAGAGTGCCAAGTTCAGGGTTTTTAAAAGTACAGTGCAGGAAAGGTGGAGACTGTATGACTCATACGATGATCCTGGTATTATATAGAATGATCTGTAAGCAAATTTTAGATGACATTAAATAATACCAGATGATCATGTCAGTGACTGTAATCACCACTAGGGGGCAGCGAAAGAG
Source organism: Clariallabes teugelsi (assembly GCA_030014215.1). Taxonomy (NCBI): domain Eukaryota; kingdom Metazoa; phylum Chordata; class Actinopteri; order Siluriformes; family Clariidae; genus Clariallabes; species Clariallabes teugelsi. The sequence goes on along the minus strand of JAQMYG010000008.1, from coordinate 24,788,571 downwards.
TTCATTAACGTGCTGGAAAAGAACAGTGTTTATTTATTATTCTTTGCGATATAACAGTTTTACAGTCTCTTTGTGTATCATTTCATTGTCTACTGTTTAATCGGGGTTTACACGACACGCTAAATGATGCAGAGCGTTTTAAACAAGCCTGAGGGTAAAGAGAACAATAATTACGTGTCAGTTACATGTCTGGTGAAGCAAAAAAAAAAAAAGGAATCGAGCAATTAATGTATTATTTTCCATTTCGTTTAAAGTTCAGGAGCTACTGTACAGAAATAGAACATAGATAACAAAGTAATAGAGAAAGATGAGCAGATGTTTAAGGAACAAAACACTCACAAGTGAAAATAGTGACATATGGTATCAGTAATTATTGTCTATTCTTATTTTTTTATTGGTATTTAATAAAATTTTAATGATGGTAATTATTTATAGAACAGAACAACACATTATTTGTTCATTTGTCCAGTCAGAGTTACTTGTATTGTTAAGTCAGTTATCACTTATGCTACGTCCTTTCATCAGCCTCTGTTTTCTTTTTTCTCCATTTTCTTAATAAAAAACCCCAAGCTGGTCACATTATGAATATAATACAGAAAACTAGCAGCTTTACAGCTGACACTGGAGACTCCTTCCGTTCTGTTGTTCTGTTAAAACCTTTTTTAATTTATCAATGCTAGAAATGTAGCTCTAGGTACTGGCTAAAATGAATGTACACCTTCGTTTTCCTTAATGATGGTGAATTAGTGTTATTTTCACAAAGGAAGTAAGAAAGGTTTTGAAAATGTCAGCTAACTAAAAACAGCTTCTTTGCTAATCTCTTAAATGTTAACTAGCATGATGTGAACTAGCTGAATGAGTCTCAACCGAGCCAAAATGTCACGATAAATGTCATAATGGGTATCAGGGCTTGTTCTCGCTGTCTCATATGTCAATATTTAGATTTGTTTCATGAAAAAGTCAAAATTGTTAAGCCGAACAACACCTCGAGTAATCCACAGATGCTTAAAAAGTAGAATTTGTAACGTAATTGCACTTTGTCTAAGCCAAAGCATCTCCCTGTTGGTCCCCCAGTCCCCCAGTTTGATCCCGCCCTGAGGCTGATCCCGAGTAACCCTCACACAAGCGCCCACTCATCAGGGAACAAAGGTGAGTGAGCAGGGAAACGCTGACCTGGCAACCCAGCCGATCTGGAACGCCTTTTTTCTCCACATTAGCATTTATCAGAGCTACAAATGAGACCTTGTGTTGTTAATGGGGGTCAAAAGACAATGACATCAGAGACAGGGGAACACCCTGGGGTCTGAGCGCTCGTAGAATACAGAGGTTCTCTTTAGCGCCTGGTCAGGACTTCAATACGAAATGCACAGCAGATGGCTCGGGCTTTCGTCCATCTGAGTCAACCAGGGCCGTCCGTGCTCACGTTTTCCATTAGTTTGTTTTTGCTGGCTGAAAAAAATCATATTAGTCTATAGTTGGAAAAAAAAAACAAAGACGATGATGAGAACTTTTAGGAGAACAATGTAGGGGAATGTTCCTTTTTCTTTTATATTGGGAACGGTTCTCATCCAGGCAATTCTGTTTGTTCGAATGGCACTGACACAGAATGGACTGTTAAATGTTGTTAGGCTTGTTTGCTAATTACTCTGGGAAGACGTGAATCGATCCCATAATTATTATGAGGAGCATACAAGCACACGTCATACTAACGTATCCCAACGTGCTGAGCTGTGTTTACATGTTGACTCGTGTTGAGAATACACACTCCCACACTACACCTTGTTAAAGGGAGTCCATAAAAAGGGATTAGCTCGGATACTTGATAGAGTTTATAAACGTTACAATAATGTAGGCACTGTCTCAGGATCTGTGCATGTACAGTAGAGTGCAAAAGTCTTGCAAATAAATGCTATGAAGCCAGGATGACTTAAAATAAATACATATCCAAATTAATTAATTAATTAAAACCCACAGTTCTTCTAAGAACTTTGACTGTTGCATCTGCTTCTTTTCGGCATGCAAAACCCAGCAGCTTTCTTTTTTTTTTGTCTAAGAAGTGGTCGTTTATATTATACCCTGCTTTCTACACATATTTTTCTTGAACTTTTCATTTTGCGGTTGAATGTTTTTGTACTGACTCAATAATAAAGTCATAAAATAAACAAACAAAAAAAAAACCTATAACAAAGTAATAAAAAACACAGGGTGACCAAGATATTACTATATACTGTATAAGGAACATGTTTAGGTTTATTAAGGTAAATGTTACATATAGTGTTCAACCTCCTTCCTCCTTATAATTTCCACTGTCATAACCTAAAACTGACTTGGACCTAATAGAGAAGTATGAAGCATGGTGGTGGGAGCATCATTTACTGCGTTATGGCATCTTGAACATTTGCTTTTCTATTAATGATGGAATTAATATGGTCACATGATCAACCAAAGACTGCTTGGTATTTACAGAACATGCTGGATTTAGTTATGCTCTATGGCCATCTATTTGCACACACTATCTATTCAGGTAATTTCCTCTGGAGGCAACCAAACTAATTCAGAAGTGAAATGGAGTGAATACTTTAAAAATGGCACTTCTTGTGGTTGCATATGTAAACTACATTATAGGCTACTTGGTGTATGTTGACGTTGAGGTTGCAAGACTTCACAATCCTGAAAAGTTCAATTGGGGTGAATACTTATGTAACTGAACTGTGTGGTGGTAATAACTGTGGCTGCTAAAGTTTTTACTGTTGCATTGTTTCATTACTAAAAGCCTGGTTCAATCTGAAGTCAGAAACAGAAAACAGAACACAAGGGCTTCAAAAAAAATCACGGCTTAGCTGCCAACTTGGCGCGTTCTGATTAATAATACTTCCCGCATGAACGAATGCACGTCTTGTTGGTTTATATTTTGAACGCAGGCTGGAGCCAACACTGAAACACAATCTGAACTTAATGGAATCAAAAAAGAGGTAAAACGATCTGCTTTCTTTTCTTCCTTTTTAACTGACTGCCAAAGTAGCATGTAGCATGTTATGTCTTGTAGCTCTGAGGTAATAACCAGTCGCTATGAGCACACTGGGTGAGCAAGAAGAGTGCTTTTAAGTTAAAGTGTAAATGACACATTAAGTGAGTAACTAAGTAAAAATTTGTTAGCTGAAGTGCTTTTAAAAAGGGTGAAACTAATAATTTAATAACAAAAACAGCACACATCGGTTTCAATAAAATAAAATCTAATGCTAATCTACGCTACCTCACAAGCGCTTCAGCCCCGCTAGCTACTTTAGCTAACATTAGATACTTACTTTGTTCCATTTTAGTTAGCTTGCTAACAAATGAAAATTGCTGTGGTATAAGAGCAACGAAACACTTCGTAGCATGTTGTTATAGGACAGCGTGTAACTTGGAGGTGGCAGGTTAGGTAACCCTAAACCTTCGTCACACCACCCCTTTTAAAAATATTAATATTTTTCCTATCACAGCAAGAACGCTCGCAAATGTTCCATCTTTCTGCTTTCATGTTCTACCAGTCAAGATAAAGTTATAAACAGGAACCTTTTATCCTTCATGCCTACAGTTTTTAGCAGGAGCAGCGATAAAAATAGAAACATAGAACAAAAAAGGTTCCTCAGAAACAGGATGTTTGGATTGGAGAGGTCACGATGAGACAATGCTGTACGCGCAACGTAACGATTCCTGGAAAACTGCCATCGCAGAGGATCCCTCGTGGCTGCGTGCTGCTGAAACGCCAGATATGAAGAGGGTTATGGAGGTTGTGCGGTGCTCGAAAGAGGCCATTTCCTGTCTGTACCGTGCGTTTCGGCTTTCCGGAAAGTTCAGCATCCTGCTTAACTGATAAAATGTCATAATAGCAAACCCGCATACGTTAACGTTTGGGTCTATCTTTAGAGATGGAGGTTGGGTCACTTTCAGCTGATGTTAATGATTCACGGAAGTAAATATAGCAACAAATGGTTTTGTGAGGTTAAGCTACATTTGTGTCATTTAGGACATTTGTATAATGGCGAAAGTGGAAATTTGTTTCATGTTGAATGTTGATGAGCTGTAGACGTTGATCAAGTTTCAGGATTTAGAGCAGTCGCATAAAAGCAAACACAACTCGCACCAACATGCACCAAGTGAAGTTTTCCGATTTCCGGCGTTTTCCGAGTCTAATTTGCCAATTCCGGATTTTTTTCTTTTGAAGAACTAATACACAGCATACACAAATATTATTGCAACCTTTTAAACGTTCATAATAAAACACGGACTATAAAATTACTTTTACATTTTCGTTCCCCCTTTCGTTCAAGCATGCATCTTTGAAACAAATAAAAAGTGTTGCTACACAGGCTAGTCACTAGCTACTAGCTACATACCTAATGCAATTCATTGTTAATCCCATTGTTAGCGTTTTTCTCTTTACATTTCCTAAAGTCAAGAATCAAGATAGATGATCTTCATTTGTTTAATTCATTCCAGCTAGCATAAGTTAAATTCTTTTTTGTAGGCTAAAGTTTTCTTTAATTATACGCTTAAATAATAAGAAAATAAATTTTGCATGGACGTCCAGCTACTTCTGAAAAAAAAATTAATATCATTTGTTTTTTCTTCTGGATTTGAATTAATAGTCGTACAACATGAACCTCGTCTTATTTTATGTTATGTTATCTACGGAAAACCCGGTCACGTTTAAATCGCTTTTATTTCAGTTTCAAGGGGCGTGAAACACGGACCAAGAAAGCGGTTCCCAAAGAGAAACTAGGCAAAACTAAGCATTTTATTAGGACAAAAGTAATGGCACTCTATAAAAGAAGGGAGCGTTTGTGTGACGAGGTAGAAGATGAGCTGCAGTAGCTGAGCTGCGCTATTGGACGATTTTGTGCATTATGTACTTGGAATTGTTTAGTCATCTTTTTGTCGTATGCCTTGATATAGAGTTTTGTAGGTGTGGCTAAATGTAAATCAGCTATGATTTTACTGTTGGAAAATAAATGACTGGTTTTTATCAACATATCTAAACAGTTAACAGTTAAAAACAACATCAGTAGCACCAAAATGTCATAGCAAACAACTGGCAATGATGATTATTATTATTATTATTATTTTATTTTATTTTATTTTTTTTGTAAAATGACTCACTTTAAACGGGCCCCTGTGTAATCTGGAACCATTGGGGGTTCTACTAACTACACTCAAATAAGAGAACTTTACAGGTCTATATAGAAACCTTTAGGAAGAAACTGAAGAACTTGTAAAAGCAAGTAAAACAAATGTTGTGTTAATGAATAAATATGGTGCGGTAGGATAAGGGGTGAATCTAGAACACTTAATGGGTACTAAGGGGGGGGGGGAACCAGGCACTCTGTCTGAAAAAAATCTAGGGATCATGATTTTGGGAAACTTGCATACTTGCTCCAACAACCATAAAAACATAAAATGGAAAATAAAAGTCTTTTGAGGTCGAGCTTTTTATATGATGAAGGGACAAACCTAGTACTATTAAGGGATCTGCACTGGTTTTCTAGGTCAAAAACAATGACAAGTAGAACTTCTGTAGGAGGAGAATAACTTTCAACTAGGCTGAGATTGAGGAAATATAGAAAATACTATTACAATACAACATTACATCATGTGGAACATTCATTATGAGAGCAAAAAAAAAAAAGTATACAACCATAATAATATATCAATGATCCGTATTTCTGACTGGTTATAATCTTTTTGGCTGGTTATGGTATAATAGACGGTTTTCCATATCGTCCCCCTGCAGACTGAGAGCCAGTTTGGACGACCTCCAGTAAGGGAGTGAAGAAAACACGAAGCTTGTTGCTGTTGAGCTCTAAAAGAAAGAGAGAGAAAAGCGAGCAGGAGAACATGTGTGTGCGTGTGTGTAAGTGTGTGTGTGCGCATGTTTGCACGCTTGTGTGTGTGTGAGATTTTTCGCTGTGCGCCACTTCCTCTCTTGACATACGGCATTACTCAGCTCACACTTACTCGCTTACTGTAAAAACTCAGAGAAAGCAAAATACAAGGCGAAGGCGCAGTGTATGGGAAAGAGCGTCCGTGTGCGTCTGTGTGTGTGTCAGCGTGCGCTCCAGCGTGTGTGTGCCTGTATCGGGTGTGTTCGGTGGGTGTGAGTGTGTGTGTGTGTGAGTGTGTCGTGTCGTGTGTGTGTGGTAGATTTTGTCCTGTTGGACGTTGTACCTATCAGGAGCAAAAGGCAGGGCCGAACGAAAGGAAAAGCAGCTCTTCTTAACGCTGGACAGGGTGAGTTTGTGAGTCTTTACACACCACACACACACACACACACACACACACACACACACACACACACACACACACACAGAAACAGAGACAGGCCATTAGCAGGACGTTCTAGAGCTACATTTGTTACAGGGTAGTCAGTCGTGTGAATGTCATGCAGATGATTTGGCCTGAACGTTGCGAAAGAGGAAAAGTTAGCGGGTCGAGAGCAAATTCAATAAAAAATCCGTATTTTATGTTTTTTTTTTTATCAAAGTGAGTTCTAGACACGTTATAAACTCCCTCAGAGGATAAACTTATCAGTAGTTGAAGAACATGTCATGTGTATTAGAATGTTTTCCTGCCACCTTTTAGAAAAAGAAGTCAAAGTCAACCTTTTTTTTTTTTTTTTGGACTTGAGCTTCTCTTGAGATTCAGCTGAACATCTGCTTGGACCGTTTACCCTGAGATCCTGAAGCTTGTTTGTTAACTCCTCATTTTCAGTTCTGTTTTCTGAACTGCTCAGCTTGGTGCCCGTTTCTGACTCCGCCCCCTTTAAAATAGTAATAATATATCAGTCTCAGTAATATATAATAATAATTATAAGATTTTAACATTTTGTGTAATTGTTCATGTATTATTTATTTTTATTTCTGATGCTTTTTTTGATTCTTTAATTTGTTAGATTTCGAAAAGTCATCAACTTTGGCCCCTCCCCCTTTTACAATTTTTGCTATAAAAACAGAAAATCTTATTTTAAGTCACATATAATGTCTTATTAAAAATAATCTTTATGTGAGCAATTCTTAAGAATATTAATAACATTATAATATTGATACTATTTAATAATAATTATTCCATTTTTTTAGCCAGGGTTCTTGAGATGCTTGGCCTCTGATACCTCTCTTTATTATATACTGTATTTTTTTTACTTTTACTAATAAAAATAAAATATTAATGTAATACAAGGAAAAAAAACATTCATCTACATAATACAAATTAATATTGTTAAATTGTACATGTTACTTTCGTTTAACAAAAAAAATCATGAAATCCTACAAATTACTATAATAATTATCTAATAATGACGAAGTTTATTTTATATGGCAGCTTTTTCACTTCCAACATCACTTTACAGTTAAACATGAAAAATTACAAGAGCATATTCTAACCATTAATTATTACCTATAAACTTGAAAATTTATTTATTTATTTATCATTATTATTTGTTACTAAGAAATAAACAAGTGCTGTGTCCTGCGTCACTATCCATTATGAAAATAAAGTGAACTGAAGTTGGTGTCTCGTAATACTGCCAGGATCCTACACACACATACACACATTTTATACGCCGCCACTTTGAAGGAAATCTCAACAAAGGATCTCATAATTGACCGATCCCCAAGCCCCACCTTATTTCCCATACCGTCCAATCACGGTTCAGGAAATGTTTCCTGCCTCAGGCGTTAAGTGAATATATTTTGAATTTAACACCAACGCAGAAATGGTCAAACCGTCCCATGTTGTACATGTTTTCTACTCGGTTTGAAGGACGTGTATGAGGGAGTCGCATGTAAAACGTTGGCTAACTGGAGGTGAATAGAGATTAGCTAAACTAGTTCTCATTCTGGTTGTGCAGGAAGGTTTAGCAAACTAGACAGAACTAGTTAGCATGCTAACATTAACAAGTCGTTCTGAGAGTCCAGGCAGTTCACACCTTTACAGCAGTGAAACACTGAAATTTCAGTTTGAATAGTTTTCTATAACAGCGAGTCTGAAACTCGTGCAGCTGTGAACTGTGAACACGCCTGTGTATGACTTTTATACTCACAGCACGTTCTGATGGAACTGTACGCTCATCAACGCTCCTCATTAACTGTAGTTTTCTATAGAGAGACTGAAAGTGTATTTAACGTCTCAGAAAGGAGTCTCCAGTTTCACTGCTTTTGAGCAACATCATGGCGTTTCGTCGTTAAAAGTATGTACACTAGTTTGCTAACGGTTCGATGTTTCAATAAACGAACCTAACACGCCGATCTGTAATAAACTCCACTTCGTAATCGACGACAAACTGCCGCAGTAACAGTCGACCGTCCTCGACTGTTTTCCCTTCCTGTTTTGTACTTGATAAAACGTGAACCAGAACTCGGCGGCAGATTCGCAGTCTGACCTTTGAGTCGCTTCTCAGAGTTAACATTTGCATGATGAGACGTTTATACACAAACAGGCAACAACACACACAAAGACTGAGCGTGAAACTTCATTACGTGGCCTGTGAGTGTTTTTCGAGAGGACCTCAGTGTGTAAATGTCACCGGCGCATAAGCGGAACACCGGTTTTTCGGCGTTTTGCGATGAGTTCCTGAATTCTGATACTGAACTTCCTCTTATAAGCTTCATTAGAGAGGATGCTCGTTTCCTGGTTGTAGAGTTTTCCAAATTTTTTTTGGTGCGGTTTAATGTCGATATTTTTTTGCATCACGATTCTGTCTATAAAGTGGAAGTGAGCCTGAAAGCAAAAGTTGGGTTCGTTAAGAAATAAAGGCTGGATGTCAAGAGCCCTTTAGTGAAACCGCAGATTAAGCAGCAGTAGCATTTGGAAACTACGTGTGACCTAATTCATTAGACTTAAAGGATAAATGATCATTGCCTGGTTGGGTACCGTAGCGCTTGGTTTACGAAAAGATATATTTCCTTTGATATTTTTTTTTTCTTGTAACGTCCACATCTTCTGGAGGCTTCCATGTTTCCCGGTTCTCCCTCACCGAGGACCTGAAAGTCAGCTCACGGTTTCAAATCCATCTCTTTAAGTGGAAGTGGGACGTTTGATTCTGGGACGTTTGCAGTTTTGCTATTAGACGACTTTTGTGGTCAAGATGTGAAAATGTAAGCTTGTGCCTTTCAACAGAGGCGGGAATTATCATGTAGATCTGGCAACCCCGACTCTTGTACCTTGGACAAACTCATAGAAGCAGCTTGTTAAAGCTGCTGTTATCTTATAAATATCATTTTGCAAAACAGGAAGTAAATTAAACTGGCTCAGTGTGGCGCTAATATGGTTAAAAAGTGCAATCAGGAAGTGTATGTGTGTGTGTGTGTGTCTGAGAGAGAGAGAGAGGCCCACATCACACTTAGAGTGCTGTCTGTGGTCATACATAACCACACACACACACACACACACACACACACATATACACACATTCACAGACACACATACTCACACACACACACACACATACACACACCACCTGTATAACCGACATCCTCAACAAATTTCAGTTTAAGGTAAAGAACAAGCATGTCTTGTTTCTGTTTTTTGGTTTCTTCATTTTGTTTAAATGATCATGAATTTGTGTTCTCTGTAATCTTATTGCTTATTTTTCTTAAGATCTTAACACTTTCACTTCTTCCTTAAAGCTGCAATCGTTACGAAAGTGCTGTTCTCATTCCGGCTGTGCGTTTAAAAAAAAAACAAAGAAAAAAAAAAGGTCTCTACGGTCGTTATTATTCATCGTGCGTCTTACAAAGCGTGTGATTCTAAAAACGAACCTCATCCTTTCTGCGTCTCAGCGTGAACTCTATAGTTCTGTCTCAGGGGCCCGACTACAAGACCAGGAGGAGGAGGAGGAGGACCTACTTCTTCCTCCTCTTCTTCCTATGGGGTAAAAAACAGCATCCATAAATGGCTGCACTGAGACAGACGCTCCTGCGGATCATGTAAGGGCCGTGGAAGTTCGTAGACCAAACGAAAAAGTGTGTGTAAAGTCGAACACGCACTCAGTGAAGCTGCGCAGACCAACCTGGTTTCACTTCATGTTCAGACATTTAATGAGTAAAGAAGATATTTATTCCCGTCCTCTCAACTCGTCAGGGAAGGAAAGGGATTTTTTCCCGCAGGTTCACCGTTGCCTGGTCAGGGGGTCATTACTGGATCTCCAAAGTAACATGGACAACATTGGACATGCTTGTCTTTCTGCTCTAGAGCAGTACACTCTCAAGGGGGAGGGGACTTTGTTATTACTCAGATAGCACTGCAAGCTTTCGAAATGTCTACTAAAAAGTAAATATATGCATGAAAACAGCATAAGGGTCCTCGTTAAATGACCGCCGTCTTCTCACTAATACAATCCTAATTGATTTAATGCTAATACATTGGTTTTGAGATCATATTTTATGATGTAAATTGGATTTTAATTTCATTAGATTAGTGTTAGTAAGGACGAGTGCTGATTGTGTGCTGCTTTAAAGCTTGTACTTGAGGGTGTAGCTGCTAAGAAGGAAGGTTTGCTAGCGTTAAGTGTTGCTAGCGCCTGTTCAGTTTGTTGCAGGGACGATGAACTCTCGTCTTTTTGTAAGTATAAGTTTAAAGTAGTAGAGCGTTCTTGTTTGTCTGAGCTTATACAAAAAAAAAAAGGATATTTTGTTTCCCCCTCAGAATCTTGGCACTGATCGTTTTTTAATCACCCTGCACGCACTCTTGTTGCAAAACTTCTTCTTGTTGTTGATGATGATGATGATGATGTGGATTTAATTTAGAGGACGGCAAAAAAAGGAGACATTATCTCACTGAAGTCTTTTCTAAAGATGTTTTCTTCTAGAAATGCAATGCAGAAGTGTATGGGAATAACGAGTTACTCATAAAATGCAGGACTTTTGTCATACATTAGCAATTAGAGGCCGTGACTCTGTGTCCCACATGTCACTACTACGTCTCTGCTTCCTGGTTGTAGTTCAGCCTGATCTCTGTGGTGAGGTGGGTGATGTGACAGAAATATCATTCACCACTCAGGTTTGCTATAAACGTAAAAGTGTAGAGGTGCATAAAAACACACCTGCGTGTTTTAGGATAACTTTTTTGTGGAAAGCAAGGGAAAATTTAGAAGTACAAATGTTCCACTTTTTAAAAAAAAATTAATTTCAGCTAGAAAATTATGTAGTTAAAAAAAATAATAAATTTGTTTAATGATACTTGTCTTTGATGTCTCCCGAACTATTTTTAAACAATTTAAAATTTGAGAGTTTAATTATGTTTTTATTTAATGAGTACAAAATGCGCTGAAAAGGAGGAAAAAAATAGAAAATTAAATATTCATTAAAACTATTTAATGATGTAAAAATCAACTAAACAGTACAAAAAAGGAAAGAAAGGTATATAAAGAAAAAGAAATATCACTATATAACAATTTATTAACAATTAACAATCTGTATAAAAAAAAATAAA
>JAQMYG010000008.1:24766098-24777005 GCA_030014215.1 Clariallabes teugelsi | reverse complement strand
TTACACTTTTTTAAAGCCAAAAAAAAAGGATGACTGGAAAGCAGGAAAAGTTTAATACTAGTAAAATAATAATAATAATAATAATAATAATAATAATAGTATAATATATAGAGATAATATAAAGATAATAAATAAAATGTAATGATAACAAATACAGATATAAATAATGAAGTTATATATAATTTATGCCTCTAGAATTTTATTATTTGACATTAAAATTTGAGCTTTTTTAAAATATAAATGTAAAAACTCCTTAAAAAGTAAAATGTGTACTAAGAGACTACAGGCACACATTTTAAATAAGTGTAACTCTGTAAACTAATAGGAAATAAAAAAGAAATAAGATACAACTCAAAACATTGATTACAACTGGTTTCTTTCTTTTGTGTAGATTTTTATTGTATATTATTTTATTTATTATTATTTAAACTAACAAAAACTGTTAGATCTTAGGAAAAGCTTTAGCACAGTATTGATATAAAGAAATGAACCTTGACTTCAGATCTCACGCATGTCCATGTGTACTGAACATCACAACCAGTGTAGATGTTTACCAGCTCGAATGTTTCTCCAAGTTCCTCATGGACCTGAGAAGGTCTTTAAAGAAGTTGCGCTTTTGTACTAATTGCTTCTGCAGGACGATTACTCATTCGGCTAACTCTGTGCTCATCAGGGGTGCGACAGAGCAGGACTTCAGCGCCGAGCAAACGAGTGTGATAAAGGAGAGGAGAGGAGAGGAAAGAAAAGAAAGGAGGGATGGCATGGGGGGAGGAGTGGTGTGTGGTGTGGACTAGAGGAGAAGTCCTCTAGGATTAGTGTGAGCTCCTTGGCAATCTGCATGTGAATGAGCGTGAACAGCTTTAGCCGTTAACCCCCTCCTTCTCTCTCTTTCTCTCTCTCTCTCTCACACTCACACACTTATACTCAGAGAGAGAGAGAGAGAGAGAGAGGGTTCATTAGCACACAGACTTAACACTCAGTGCACCTTCTTGGAGCAGGACGCTGAAGTTTTTTTTTGTACAGCAACCAGAAGAGAAAAAGTTCAGGAGATAGCGAGTGTGTGTCGTGTCTGTGGTGTGTGTGTGTGTGTGGTGTGGGTTGTTTTTCTTTGTCGAGTTGCAAGGAGTGGATTTGTGAATGAGAGAAGGTAAGAATCTGCTATCCTGTGAGATTGTTCTCTGGGGTTTTGCTTATGGCTGAGCATGCTGATAACAATGCAGCAACACACACACACACACACACACACACACAGTCAGGGAGAGTTTTATTGTTTTTCTCTTGTGTAGTACTTTGCAGAAGCAGATTTTATTCTTCTTTGAGACTTGTAAACATTGCTAGCTTTCATGCTGAGCATTCTGGGTAGTTTCCTCTGTCTATCTTACAATCAGACGCAGTTCATTCATGGGAAATGGACTAAAACTCAACAGTAAACCAGCAGGAAGGATAAACACGTTTCTGAGTCATTAGAGACTCTGTTTATTGCTTGTATAGCAAAAGGAGTTTATTTGGCTGTGATTAAATCAACAGGATGCATAAATTATTTAATCTTGGTGCAGATTATATCATTAGTGTTGTTTTGAGGGGAAATCGAGTTAAAAGGTGTGCAAGTTTTGACCAAATCTGAATACAACATACAGGAAGTTTTTCAGCTTGTGTAGAAATGTTTCCTTTTTTGCACCAGGTTTGAATTTGTCCTCTGCAGAACTTGAGCAAAGACCGTTTGTCCTTTGAGGAACTTTTACCCCCTAGAGTGTAGGACTGAATTAGCATAAAAAGTCCCCTTAGCATAGCAAAAGAAAGAGTGAGAATTCAACAGAATTGGCTTCCATTGTTTGTAGTCGGAGGAGCATGACTCTCCGAGCTAGTTCAATTCAGTGAGGTTTTCTCTGATAAACGTGTTTAACAATGCACATTGTCACGAAGCAGCTTTACAGAAGTCTAGATGTCGATTTAGATCGCTAATTAGGAAACCTGGAATGACACTGGATTAAAAAAAAAAGGATAGCAGACACCACTTTTAAAACATTACTGTATACAAGTGTTCAAACAGTAGTCTCAATGCTGTTAGCTCTCTAGCTGACTTAACCTTGAAGTGTAAAGTTGGAACATGGAATTGCATCATTTGCATTTTCCATGCGTTCATGCTACATAGTGTGCATTTTTGTGCCAGAAGCATTCTAGCCAGCTAACATCCTCATTAAAACAGAGACATGTATAGTCATTTTTAGAAGTATGTTAATTGATTTACGCTGAATACTTGTTTATATATTAAATTATCAGTTTGATTTTGTTGCATTTGAAAAAAAGTTTGTACTGTGTAATTTCTGACCTTTGACCCAGAAGACGTATCAGAATTCCTACTGAGAAACTTGGCACAATCTATTTAACTCTGAGTTCAGCAAGTGACGTCAAATCCACGTGGCTCTCAGTATCAGCAGTTATTCATAAACTCCTGCAACAACAACGAAAATCCAATTTCCTTGAAATTTCAATTTTTTTTAAATATTTGTTTTTTTTGGTTGTGTGTGTGTGTGTGTGGGGGGGGGCGGGTTGTTTTTTTGTTTTGTTTTGCGGAGTGAAGTCACACCAACATGGCAAGTAAAAGTTATACAAAGGAGTGCCTGTTACCTTTAAACTCATTACACTGTATACACATACAAGAATTTCCTTTGAAGCAATAACTGTGTATTTATTTGTTTGCTGTCTATAACAGTGACTATACAGGTTAACATTTTGAAGAGGTAAAGCTTGTTACAGTTTGTTGGTTAGCTTGTTGCTAACAAAAGACAAACTTAGACGCAGCATATGTCTTTTTTTTTCTACTTTAGTTAAATGCAGCACAAGTATAAGCAGATTGTGAATACAAGTCCTTGGATACACATGAAAATTTTGAGACCTAAGCAGTTTTAAGAAGTGGAAATCTTTAGAGAATCCATGTTGGACCGTCCACACCTGCAGGAGCAGAAGCAGAACATCAGGAACAGACGTAAATAAAACTTGTAACTTCCAGACCTCTGACTCAGAAAAGCCAAATAAACTTAAAATTTCCAATCTTAACTTGGAAATTTTTACACAGAAAGTCGGCAAGACGTCCTCATCCACTAGTTCTATTAGCACGCACTGTCAACAGTAAATAAAGTACAGCTTCCGTATAATAATAGTGTTTACTTCAGCTCTATCAGCATGACCAAAGAGTAGTTGATTATATTTGAAAATTATATATCTACAAACAAAGTTTGCTCTTTTGAGCAAAATTAACATTCAATAACTTAAATAGGCTAGCTTGTTAGGATGCTAAGAAAGGATGTCCATGTTTTTTTTTTGTTTTTTTGTAGTTTTAAATGTTCCAAGATATAAATACTATGTAGTTCCAAGATTCCAAGACAAAAGCTAGTGATCAGATGACTGTGAGTAAGGCTGTGTTTGAGCATTTAAGCTAGAAAACACTACATTTTCTGCTTCTTGGATTGTATTCTCTCTAAAAAGTAAGTTAACTTTGAACAAAAGTATTAACATAAACAACCAGGTTTGATATGAAGTTTACAGTTCGGTCTTGGAGGCGTAGTAAATGCCTCTGAGTCCATACTTCATTTTAATGTTCTGTTTATGTACTGAACTGTAAAACAGGGACAAGTCAAGCCGACTGCCACTTGTAAATTTTATGGCCCTGTATCATCAAGGTTGTTTCTTTCAATCTAATAAAAAGGTTTATTTAAAGTTCCCCTACGACTGGTGCTATCAGACAAGGTAGAAACTCCAGATAGCAGGTGGACTTTGATTAAAAAAAACCAACAACACTAAAAACTACTAAATTAAAATAACTTCATATTTTGAATAAAAATTATATTGTCCGAGCACCGTGGTCATGTGGGGTAAATAGAGTGACTCTAAATTCTAGGTGGGTGTGTGAGAGAGGACCAAAAAGCTTTAAAGTTCCTTAGAATAATACTATTGTGTTACACATCCTCACAATCACTGGGACCTCACTAAACATATACTGTTAGTATTATTATTATTATTCTTGTAATGTAATAGTTACTAAGATTAAGCGTAGGGTCTGATTTAGATGTAGAAATGAATATGTTAATTATTTTACATTATATTATAATTAATTTAAATCAATGGAAGGTCCTCATACGAGTATGTGTGTGTGAGACATCTACATTAATTTTAGCCTTTATAGCTTTTGTTTGTATTTGAGGTGGTAATATGTTGCTGTTCCTCTATAATCCAACAGGTGTCGTGCTCCAAGCTATTTATATATTGGCAGGAAGCACAGAGTCCTGTGTGGTAGAGCGAATGATTTGCTGAGTTTGGTTAGAACTGTAACGAAATTGGATTAATATCGAATCGGGATATTCGTAAAATCACAACACTTACAGAATCGCAAGGCAAATTGAATCAGCAGCTAGGTACCGTGAGAGTATCGTATCGGGTGATCCCTGATGATTCACAAAGGTCAATTTTTATTTTTATTTAAAGTTTGTCATAAAAAGGTATTTCAAATATCAAATGAAGCCAGAATGATGGATAATCAGTTTATTAATCAAATAGCAGCCATATTCGTTGCATTTGTTCAGGTCTTCCCGTTATCCGGTTGACCAATACAGAAAAAATGTAACTTCTGATTGTGAAATGGGTCCGATCCGACGATGAGGGGTTAAATATCCATACAAGAACATTTGCTGGACTTTTTCATTTACTTTCTGAGCTAACGTTACCATTTAATAATAACATTAATGCTAGCTAAAATAATGTTTTACGTCCTCGCGAACACAGCTACTTTGAGTTTCGAGGAGTTTCCCAGATGTACACAAGGAGTTCGGGGGAGTGCTCTCGCTCTGTCGCTCAGTGTACGTTTTGTCATCCTCATGGCATGTGTATGATTTGTGTCAGTCCTCGGAAAACAGAGCGACCGGCGGCTGATTAAACACAGACACAGGCCTGCACTTCTTCGCCTCCAGTGTTCACTTTACTCTTTAATTGCGTTTTTTTTTTTTTTTTTTTGAGCACTCGTTCACGTCGTGTCAGTCTGTTTGTCTTTCTCATGCGTCTGGAATACAAGGCCATCCCTTTGTTCCCACAACCCAGTCTGTTTGAGACGGTCCATGTTTGTCCACGTCTCTTCTTTGTTTTGTTTTTTTTCTCCATATTGCTGACAGGCCACATTCTCCATCTCTTTCTTTTTCCCTCTATTGTGATTCATCATGACACTGTACTAACTAATGCGAATCTGAAACTGTATTCAAATGAAAAAGTGTCTATTTATCTGCCACATAATACTAACTTGAGATTATTGAGGTCTTTTTAGGAGGCATTTTTGTGGGTTTCTTTTCTTATTTATGTGACAAGCTAATAAGTATAAAATAAATAGATTCTTTACGGCCGCAATTCTTTTAGCATCATGACATGATGTCTGAGTGAAGAGTATATTTGAGCAGCTGAGACTTTGGTTTTATCTAGCACTTTGTGGTAGATACATGCACAATGCACAATCTTTTTTTAAAATTTTCTGTAAGACTGCACCTCTGATGAGAAATGGTTAGTGTAATAACAGGTTATTTGCTCCACTTCCCACACTTTTGCCTAATACATGTTAAGGTTATTTGGAAATCCTCGGCATATGTCGGTAACCTGGTAATATATGGCCGTACGCTGCCTTTGAAGGCTGTCTGAAACTGGTTTTAAACCTGTACATTTATAGATGCAGACTTGTGATCAGTGTGGGCAGGAAGCTATCAGGGCAGCTACTGTCTGCACTCTTGCTACCCAGACAAGAACTCATTCATCTTCAGTAAGCGCTTAATCTTGCTCAGGGTTGCTGTGGATCCTATCCTGAATCTCAACACGGACACAAACCCCAACTCAGAATCGAACCTGGGACAGCGTGGGAAATTCAGCATGGGTACTTATTTACAGCGTCTGTGATATCTCTACAGCAAACTCTAGCTTGCAGGTTGTTTCCTGTTTTTCAGCTTGACTGAACTTGATGCTTAATCTGACTCTCTATTTCCTGAGAGATATTACAAAACGCCTTACACACCACTATATCTTAATGCGCGACTCGCTATGCGTGAAGTCACTTTGAATCTGCAGGCTTTGCATGAGCTAGAACCCTCACAATCCAAAACATAAAGAAGACCCAGGGATGCATGAGCAGGCCCCGAGTGCACAGCATGAGTAGGAGTATTATCAAGGAAGTCAACAACATCCTCGCTTCCTCACTGCCTCAGGCACAAACATGTCAACACTCTTCCACCGTAACGCGTTTCTCAGACCATTTAACGAGCGATGGGTTTGTGCCCGGAGGTAGACGATTGCGATACTGCAGATAATCAACATGTTTGGAGACTGACACTTTATTTTTGCACTGGAGATTCTACAGACTGTTACCCAAGCGCTTTCCTGATTGCTTAGTGGTGCTTCACTTCCGATGCCAACATCGTCAGTGAATCATCACGAAAATCCTGTGTCAGACTTAAAGCCTGCCAGTTTTACACGACCGTTACTGATTAGTTTGGGCGAATGTTGATCACCATCAAGTCGTACAGTTAGTTCACACAAATGCACAGCTGATTTGCATATAGCCACACCCTTAACCTTGTTATCGATGCTTTTAGACAGAGACGCTTCCTGGAAGCTTGTCAGATCATCCTACACATCCTGTGGTGCTTCGATACACGTATGCACTAACGCACAGCTACACAGCTTGAAAGTAAGCTAAAGGCCAGCTGTAATCTGAGGTCATGCTGGTTTCGTGGCTCGCATTAAAGCTTGAAGGTTTACACCATATGCGACCACATTGTCATTTTAAAGAATCTTCTGTCGCATATTATATGAGCACCCTGCCGGAATGCCACGGGGGTAAGGTGACATAACTAAGGATTTGTTTCGGACAGCTTTAGCATGCTGACTTTCTTCTTAGCAGGTTCTTAGCGGGATGACGGTTGCCTTTGCTAATCCTCTTAGCACGCCAGGGTGTCTTGAGATAGACTTTTTGCTCCAGACCAATTTTAGTGTGCTGTTGTGCTAAAGTGGTTCTTTATTCCTTAAAAAACATTATTTCTTTCTTTGGTGCTAGCGATGTATGCCTTTAAGAAAACCTTATTTCTCAGACTCATGCTCATGATATCATTCTCAACCTCAGATGTCCTGACAGTCCTCTTAACCAGACTGAACAGTTTTCTTGCGCATCAACACACTTTTACTTTTTTGCCCCCCGGTGACGGCTAAGTCGGTATCGCTGCCCGACTGTCTTTCATGGCTCAGACGTTGAGCTCTCAAGAGTGAACTCTGTTCTATAAAGTCAGCAGTCTCTCAAGTGCACTCAATCGGACTAAACAAACTAAAGCTCAAACTGCAGAAAATTTTTTTTCATTGATTCCTGCTGGCTTTCTGTGCAAAGTTCACCGCGTATAGCAGATGATTTTTATGCTAGCCCCAAGAGACATGTGCAAAGTGCAACTCAGCCGGAGACAAGTGAGCGCTCTGGGGTCCTAAAACGTTCTGCTGTGAGATTGCTATGAGCATGACTTACGCTAATTCTACATTATGACCTTATAACTTCATAGGGTTTAAAAGTAATGTGAACTGCTGGACTCTGCTAGGACATGATTAGTTGAGTCACAGCTTCCTGTTTGTGATGAACAATTGATTTCCAGAATGATGTGAAAAAGTTTCGGCACCCATGGGTTAACAGTTTACTTACTTTTAGCATATTTAGCATTATTGGGAAGGTTCCTCTGTCCAACTGTATTTATTTGTATTTTATTGCTAATTACAATGATTATCATTTTACAATGATATCTGCTTTTAGTGTCCAAAAATGTTTTTTTTTTTAAATTAGTAACCTCATGTAATAGTAAATGGGCAGTAATAAAGAATCATTTTGTATACCATTGTATAAAACTGGTACAAAACCAAAACTTTGTGGACAAAGCTAGCTTTCTAACTAACTAGCTAAGATTATGCTAATGTTAAATTTAGTTTGGATAGCCTCCGAGTGGCGCCGTGGTAAAGCGCTCGCCCTATCATCCGGAGATCGCTGGTTCGAACCCCGGGTGATGCCTTTACCTCTCACAGCCAGAGGCCTAGAGAGAGCTGATTGGCCGAGCTCTCTCAGGGGGGGAGGGATGAGAGGTACTCAGTGCTCCCACATTAATGACGGCTCTACAAGCCAATCAGGGGCGTCTGTGAGCTTGCGCGGGCGGATGGAGCAGATAGCGCTGTTCCTCCGAGTGTGTTACGCCCCCCCCCTCCCCTGTGAGTGAGCAGTTCGAAAAAAATGGTTGGTGACGCCACGTGGTTCGGAGGAAACACTTGGGTCTGTCTGCGGCCCTCCCTACTGAGTGGCAGTAGAGGCTTAATGTGGGAGCCCCCTAGTGACTAGGAGGAATTGGACACGACTAAATTAGGGGAGAAAATCGGGAAGACGGGCTAAATTAAAAAAAATAAATAAAATTTTGTTTGGATAGAGCTAAATAAATCACTGAGATAATAAAAACACAAGATTTGGAATCCAAAATTCCATGTTGTTTCTATTTGTGATTAATACAAAGCTAATTTATTAGCACCTAACTAGCTGACTAGTGGAACATGAACTGGGTTTCTTTACCAAGTAGCATCAGTTAGAGAAGATTCTAACATGTACCAATGTCACTAAACCTTATGCTTATGTTTTAATGTGCTTTTAAAGGCTAGACGTTATGCTAACATATTACGTCTTGCCTCCTATTTCAGAGACGGTGCAGGAGCTGGACCTGGAGCTGGAGCAGCCCGTCCGGATGGAGGAGGAGACGGGGGTAGAGCTCCAGGTGGAGGAGGAACATGAGGTTAAGAAGGAGAGCCCTTGCGTCGTTGGGCCCAACACGCAGGGCGTCATCAGAGGCGGTGACCTCTTCGGCTACGTAGGCATCGAGGCCGTACTCGATCAGATGAAACGCAAGACCATGAAGTCTGCCTTTGAGTTCAACATCATGGTGGTCGGTAAGTTTTCATGCAAAAACGAGCCAAGTGGATTTTTGCCAGGAAATGACTTCAAATGCAAATCCTAGATTATGACCTCATAACTGTTATTTACATGAAGGTCATGAAGGAAATGTCGATGACTGTGATTGCAATCATGGACAAAACAACTCAAGACCTTTACACTTGTTGGGACATTATTTGTCGAGTCGTGCTTCCTGCTAGAGAGTTCATGCTGGTGTGAAAAAGTTTTGGCACCTATGGCTGAACAAACAGCTTTTTTTTTTTTTATCATAAGAGTAAACAAATTTCAGGGGGATTTCACAGCTCAGGACCACAGGGGCACTCTGTGGTGTGGAGTCTTTGCATGTATTATAGTGACACGTGGCATGGAGTAACACTGAGGTAAACTCTAGTCTCAGATGTTGGCAGAAAGGCAGAGGGGAACTACAGTGGCAGGTGAACAGGAAACGCTGGCGGGGCGTGAGTGAAGCAAAAGTCTAGAGCTCAGCTCTTTTACAAACCCTAACATTAGCAGTGATTAGACATAAAGGAGTTTATTCAGCTGCAAAGCTCTTGTTGTTGGTTTCTGGTGGAACAATTTCTTCTACAGCGAGATGTTCAGTTACACTCGGCACTTGTTTAATTCGAGATTTGGTTGCATTAGATAATTGAGTGTCTGGGGAAATTTCAGAAAGTTCACAAATTGAATCACACCAGTTTTCTCAGAGCGTCTTTGCAAACTTAGAAGAGTTGATCATTCTATTTCAAAATAAAAGTCTGTGTTGTTTTTTAACTTGAATTTGTGGTTGCGATGGTGTTTAAAATGATACATTTAAATAATACAGGTTTTTATGAAATAGATTTTCCTCGGTTATGGGAAACAGGTTCAGTCTGTAAAACTTAAATGTAGTCACAGATCTGTTGTTTTAAAAATAAATCGAGCAAACAGATGGACAGGATTGCTTACAATTATTATTTTAGATTACAGGAGTTTTCATATAATATAAACTGTATGCAGACAGTTTATAGAGACTTTTTAATCTCTATTTTGTCTTTCTTTCTTTCTTTCTTTCTTAATTCCTTCCTTTTTGTTCATTTGTTCTTACCTTTCATTTGTTCTTTTCTTCCTTGTTTTCTTTCTTCTTTGATTGTTTATTACTGCCCATTTTTTCTCTACCTCTTTTTTGTATATTTTTCATTTGTTCCTTTCTTCTCTTCCTTCCTTTCCTCCTTAATAATAATAATAATAAAAAAAGAAATTTCTTTCTTTATCATCCCCTATTCTTTTTGGCCTCCTCTATTTTGGCTTTCTTTCTTCTTTTATTTCTTCCTTTGTTTCATTTGTCACTTTCTTTCTTCACTGACGCTTTCTAATCACCCTTTCTTTTCATCTACCTCTATTTTTTCTTTCTTTTCTTTTTTTAAAAAAAAAATCTGTTTAGTGCTTTAAGTATTTCTATTCATATTTCTGTATATCACCCAGAGTGGGTGTGGCCTAAACCCAAATGTTTTCTTCTGATGTGTTTCCTTATCATTTCCTTATGTAATATAGCCCCAACCTCGCTTTTCATTCAACACGAACCACTTGGATGCACAGAAAATAAAAAGAAATACCTAAAGCACTAAACAGATATATACTGTATGTACAGCGAGTGCGCTTACAGTAAGTTACAGCTCTGGTGTACACTGCTGCCATTGTGAACACAGCTGTAAAGGTGAGGTGGGAGGCTGAATGTGCGAGACGTTCTCTCTGTCTTCAGCTCCTAGCCATAATCTGGGTGTCTTACTGGACCACTGCCTTGTTCGAGATCACCACGCTATCCACTCGGAACCAATCAGAGCTCAGGAGCCTCCCTGTAAGAAGTGTGTGTGTGTGTGTGTGTGTGTATAACCTAATTAAATGCTGTGGGGTATTGTTATGCTGTCGAGGCGTCTAACAC
>JAQMYG010000008.1:24738716-24749252 GCA_030014215.1 Clariallabes teugelsi | reverse complement strand
GTAGGTAGAGAGACGTTCCTCTTTCCTCATGCAGAGGATTTCTGTCCCTTTATTTTCTTTTTTTTGTGTGTGTTTTAAAAGAAAAGTAAAATTAGACAAACTATTTTTGTTACTGTGCTTGCTTTTGGAAAGTTTCCTTTTTTGTTGTTGTTGTTGCTGTAATTTTCTAACAGAGCTATTTTTTACTGTTTGTGAAAAAGATGATGGAATGAACAGAAAGCAATATCACCAAATGTTTTTATTTTTAATCTCTAGTTTTTCTATCAGTCTCAACAGTTCTTCAATAATGAAAAAAATCCTTTGAAATACAGCTAAAAGAAAAAACAAACATTATACCAATAATTATGTACTCACCGTTTTTTTCATCAAAGGTACACATTTTTTATACACACTGTCTGTTATTGTGACTTTTTTATTTTTATTACATGAAAGCTACTGTACATACTCATGTTGTTTTTTTCTCATTCATTTTGTTTTAATAATAACGCAACATGTACTAACAGCTCCGCCATGTCCTCATTACATATAATAATATTCATGTTAAACGCCATTGATTTACGATTAAAAGATTGTCACTGTTGATCGCACATTGTTTTTATTTGACATAAAATGTCCGGAATTAAATTAGTCACATTGATTTATTGATTGTATAAGCGTGTAACAAAATGATAATTATAATACCATAGACTATTATTCACATAGAAAGTGAATTAAAAATAAATATTAATCATTTTAGGGACAAAAATGAGAGTTATTAATTAACAAAGTTATTCATAAATCATTCCCAGGAAAATCCGTTTGAGAAAAAAATTAACTTTTTCATCCTAAGTTGAAAAATTGATGACAGGTAATGTGGTGAGTTAGAAGTTTAGGCGATTTTTTTATATTATGCTATATTACTCTGTCGAGTTTAAATGACATATTTATTCCCTTTAAGAATTTTTTTTTTTTTTTTTAAGTTGTTTCATAGTAGAAATAAAACAAATCCATAAATTGGGTTGTTACATTAAAAACATCAACTATTTTAAAAAAATCTACGGCCTGATTTAAAATCTTGTGTCCCACCCAAACATTTAATTACAACTCCGTTCAGCAAACGAGACAATAAAGCAAGAATTTCACAGTGTGTAAATCCCATGGCTTTGGTGTATTAGTTCTGATTACATTTTACATGTAAATACTTTATCAGAATTTTTTTAATAGGAATTTTAAATCTAATTACAAAATTAGATTCACACTGAAATACTGGTTTAGTTGTTTTCAGCTCACTGTGAGCCTTTTGTGACGGGTTGTAGGCGTGGTACACCCCTGATAGGATGCCAGTTCATCATATGGCACAGAGGCAAAAACTTACTTTACACACTATGGACAATTTGGAAATGAGAATTAGTCTAATCTGCGTGTCTTTGGACTGTGGGAAGAAAACCCGGAGGAAACCCATCAAGCACAGGTGGAACAAACTCCAACCCCGAGCTCCAAACTCCACAAGCTCAGACCCCGAGGTGCAAGGTGGAGGTGCAGGGCTCTTTATCATGGTGGTAACAGTATCACTGCTCTATTATTATTATTATTACTATTATTATTATTATTAATAATATTACTGGATGTTTTAATAAAATTTTAACAGCAAAGCTAATTAGCAAACAAGCAGCTTACTTTATGAAGTTTTTGATGAGAAGTAATAATTAAAGACATTGTGTGTGTGTGTGTGTGTGTGTGTGTGTCAATCAAATACACAGAGACGTATTTCCTTTTGTACAACCTTTACTAAAACAGTGCAGACTGGAACCAAACCATTTCGGGGGGGGGGGGAAAAAACGACAACGCATGTCTGACAAGGCACTGCAGCCATGAGAAAGTTTTTTTTTTTCTCCTTTCACTACAGAATTATTTACATAAAAATAATAACCATAATAATAAAGCTTAAAGAAAAGCTTTATGTCGATGGCTGAGAAAGGTTGGATGTCGGAGAGCTGGTCCGTGTGAGGCAGACGTCGTTTTTATGAAGCACAGTCACGCAATCGGGCGTTCACCCCGTGAACAAAAAGCCAAGTTTTTTATTACATTTTTTTAAATCAGAGACCCTGTATGAACGGTAGAGTTAATAGTTATTCAAGCGGCACGTGTGAAATGCAGAATTACATCGGTGTTTAAGGTGGGAGTTAGAGCAGATCTGCTAGTAGTGTTCTACATGGTGGACTTCCATCGGTACTGGAGGCTTGATCGATTAAATGTACAGCATTAGACAGGTTTCTTTTTTTTTTTATATCCAAAGGACAGGTTCATGCATCTGGAGCTCTTCTATAAACATTATGTGCGTTTCCCAAACACCGGACTTCACATACTGTAGCTAGTGTACGTACAGTATGATTGAACCCTGTTTCAGTGTTTTTGACCGAGGACGAGTATGTCTATGTTTTTAGGACACAGATACTGATCCCATGGAACATTTCTTTCGCTCTCAGTAGAGGACAAGTGAGTGTTCATGTGTTTTGCGCTACTAGTTCTTATCAATCTTACCAAGTTGCTTTTAAACATAGTGACTCAGCTAGCATGTTAAGAGTCGAGGTTAGAAAGAAATCTTGAAAAGATCAAAGTGAATTAAGCTTTTGTTTTCATTTTGCCTTCAATATCTTGCAGACTAATAATCGTAAAAAGAACATATTTGAACACAGAAGCTTTAAAAAAAAAAAAAAAAAAATTCCCTCCTAACCTAGAAAGTGCTGGTAGTATGATACCATATTATCATGATACTTAGTACACAGCGGTACCTCGGCATATGAATTTAATCCGTTCCAGAGACGAGTTCTTAAGGCGACATTTCTTATTGTGAAACGCGTTTTCCTATAGGAAATAATGTAAATGGAAATAATCCGTTTCATCTGCCCAAAATATTACCAATATTACCAATTTCCAACACTATAATCATATTTTTTTTATCAAAACATTTAGAAAAGACATGTAAATAAAATAAAATATGAAATAATTAAACATTAAACCTCATTTAAACTTAATTTATGATTCCTCTCGGCACCGGCTGCTTTAAAAACCAAACTGAAAGCGACTCCGTTTTCTTCTTGCTACCGTCCTTGGTAACACTCTTCGGACCCGTGGTGCTATGTCTTCACTAAATCCCCCACAAAATGGAAAAAAACCCACAAAAATATGTAAACTCGCTTCTCTTGGCTTTCCAACTTTTAAACGGTTCTTATCCGGCGTTCTGTTTGGCTCGGTTCGTTCGCCGAAAATGCTTTGTATGCAGAGGCGTTCATGTGCCGAGGTATTACTGTATCGGTATTGCGCTTCTGTAAGTCTCACTATTTTTTAAATATCCCAATTCTATATTAAATATTTTTAATGATTTTGTTATAATAAAAAAATTTAAAAAAAACAGCAAATAAAAGCCTGCTATTGAGTAAACAGTTTAGTGCACCACCTGTAGGATTATAGTGGAACTGCAATATTTTACCACCTCAAATGCAAACGTATAAATGTAAAAAAAAAAATGTTTTTTTAAAGAAACAATTTATATAACTAAATGAATTTTGTCCCCCACCTCTAATAGCTAATACGAGTTTCGATGCATCCTGAGTTTAAATTTGATCCGATATTCACAGGAGCAAGTGAAAGATCTGAACAACTGTTCCTGTTCATGAACGAGGCTTTTCACATTAAGTTGTGTGGGTTTGTTTTTTTTGATAATTTGTGTTCAACTTCTTGTTTTAGTAGCTGTATGTTTTACAATTACAATCTTTTTCTGGACGGGCCACAAGTACAAGTCCACTCTCTAGGCTGAAGACAGGTTAGGTAACTGTTTGTTCACATGCTCCACTGGGAGGCGCTAGTTTTTTGTTTGTATTTTTTTTTTGTTTGATTTTGGAATTAGGTGTAAAGTTAGTTGATTGCGCAAGTTTGCACACCCTTGGAAAAAACAAGGACTTCATATTAGGCAATTATCAAGACATTTTAGTGTAAATGTGTAAAAGGAAGAATATGAAATTGTGAAATGTTAATAAGTGGAGATCAGTTGCTGCAAGTATTATAAATATTCTTTAACTTGTAAACCACCTTCGAGGTCTTTATTATCATCTTCATCTAGCATTTCAAACTTTAATATTGTAACTTAATCCTGTTGTCTGTCACAACGTCTCACAAATTTAATCCTCAGTTCAGGTCTGAAGTCTGACACGAGCCATGATTAAAACTTTTTAAAAAATTCTTTTTCTGTTGATTTTGGCTCATATTTTGGATTTTACATTTGTTCCAGGACACACACACATTTCACATGTAGAAATTCAGAATTCTGTTGTTTGTACATCAGCCGTAAAAATTCATGTAGGTTTAGGCTTTTCCCATTCAAAACATATATGGGTGTGCAAACTTTTGCACCCAACAATAACCACATGTTGTTATATGGCTGACTTTTCTGGAAAGCTTAGTAAATTACAATATTTATTAAATTTTTAGTGTTATTTGTTAGCCTGTTAGAACTTGTACATGAAACCCCGGTGTTTGGGACACTGCAGAGGAATGTGTGTGTGTGTGTGTGTGTGTGTGTGTGTGTGTATATTTGAGTGTGTTACATTCGTTACTTGCTCATACAAAGTAGGCAGCGATCTTTTGCTAAACACAGGACATACCTGATGCTATGCTAGCATGTAGCCTACGTTAGCATGTCATCTTATACTGGACATAGTGGAACAGGTTTCTGTGATTCGCTGCTGACGCAGTTCATCACTTCGAGACATTAATCATTGTTTTCTTTTTTTGCATTTCAAGCCCACAATACATTTATTCGACATGTCCTAACACATCCCAAACCTCCGTTATATACAGATTAGCGTAGAGGAATTAAAGTTAATATTGAAGTTTCTGCTGAACACCATCATTCCAAACTCTCGCTCCAGGAAAACAGCTCGGTTCACAGGAAAAACTACATTATTTAGTTGTAATCTGTTTTTTTTTTTACAATGTAATACAACATCTCCATGTTATATAATTTTCCTCAGCGATATATTATTAATTATCTCTGTATTTTATTTTTATTGGATGGAGGGATAGCATAAATGGAAGAACTTCCACAGAACTTCTGTTCTCATCTATACAGAGAGCTGGTGGATGTGAAAATACTGCAACATGGTTAAAGTAAAATAATAATAATAATATTAATAATAATAATAATAATAATAAAAAAACACTCCATTGAAAAATTTGTCTTCAGTGTTCTTTTGGAGGAAAGTCTTTCCAGGACGTCCATTTTGGCGCTGAAACTCTGCCTCGGTCTTAAATTTCGTCCACCAGGTGTCAGTGTAAAAAAGCAAAAAAAATCTTAAAAAATAAGAAATAAATCAAAATCTTTGAAGAAAAAAATTAATAAAATCAACCCTGCCGTTTAGAAGCAGCTCTTCATGTTCCCTGCTCTTTTTCATCTTTAATTAGAATCAAATACATCACTCGGTTAAAAAAAATTAAGAGAGAAAGGAAGAAAAAGCAACCTCGTAGACTTCGCTTAAATAAATAAATAAATATATAGTCGATAAATTAACCTTGAGTAGTAAAATAGATAAATAAATACGAATCTCAGAGCTTGAAGATGAATCAGGCTTTAGTACGATCTGGATTTAGTACCGCGTTTGACCTTTGACCTTTTTTGCCGAGGTGAGGCATCATCAACGTATAAAGGTTTAAGAGAAAGCAAGTTATGACCTTAAGTGCCTGAAGCCTCGGGGTCACGGTGTCTTTATCTTTTGTTTTATAATAATCGTAACATTTTGTGCAGAAAAGTAATAAAGCT
Organism: Clariallabes teugelsi; assembly: GCA_030014215.1. Lineage (NCBI taxonomy): Eukaryota > Metazoa > Chordata > Actinopteri > Siluriformes > Clariidae > Clariallabes > Clariallabes teugelsi. The sequence goes on along the minus strand of JAQMYG010000008.1, from coordinate 24,743,458 downwards.
GTATAATAAGCGTCGTTCATTTCATCGTACGGTAACATCTTCCTGCTCGTAACCCAGTGAGTCCTGATCGCGACTAAAAGTCCAGTGTAGATGAAAAGAAGAAGGAAAGGAAAAAGAAGAAAAAATATACAAGGAGGGAAATAAAGGAATATGAGAAATATGAAGAGAAAGGGGGAAAAAAGAAATAAAAAAGAATGAAATAAAAAAATCAGTTAAAGAAGCAAAAATAAAAGAATAAAAATCGAGAAAATCAGAAAAAAGAGAAAACAACAATGACAAGGTAAATTTAAAAAAGCAAGAATTAAGATAGAAAGTTGGTAGTAAAATAAAGAAAAATTCTAATAGGAACAGAAAGAGAAGAACTATTTAAAAAAACAGATGGGGCATGGGAAGAAAGAAGGAATGAAAAAGTAAAGAAAGGTTGAAGGAAAGAAGGAACAAAGAAAAAAGAAAGAAATGACTGAAGGACAGGACTCAAAGAAAGATCTAGTAAAGAAAGAAAGAAGAAATGATAGAAGGAATGAAAGTAAATGAAAAGGGAAAGGAAGGAGGGGAAAGAAAAAGGATAGAAAACAAATATGCACAAACGGGACAAATATTAAAGCAAGAACGTAAGAAAGAAAGAAAAATAAAGTAAGAGTATGGCAAAATAAAGGGAAAATAAAACATGAACAAAGGAAAAATGAAGGATAAAATAAAATTAAGAAGAAAAGGAAGAACTGCAGGAGTCTTTGACACACAGCATCATGGAGCTCAGAGCTAACACAACCTTCGATGCTGTTCACTGAGACAGTAAAATAAATTAATTAATAAATAAAAACTGCTCTTATACCTTTAATTTACATTTCTTAACGCTGTTATTATCTACAGTAACATCAGAGATGATTTAATCGCACAAAATGTCATCATGGTGGTGCAGAACAGGGTGTGAAAGCCAAGCTTGTGGGGGCATCGTACTGTATGTGTGTGTGTGTGTGTGTGTGTGTGTGTGTATAGTATCTGTACCTGGTGATGGCCTGAGAGAGGCACAGACGCAGTGTAAACCGTCAAACCGGACTGAAAAACGAGCGTTTGAAAGCAGGGCTGTGGTTATTGAGAGTTATAAATATCTACAGTTTCCATGTCGATCCGAACATTTGAGTAAATATTCATTTGCGCCGAGAAAAAAAAAAAAAAAAACTGATCGGGAAACTGCACCATGCATATCGTCCGTGTTTGGGTTCTACAGTAGCAGCTGCATCGCAATAAGTCTTCGTGTTAGCGGAGGATCGATACTGAAAACCTGCGTCACTAATTTCAACACCAGAATGAACCGGGAAGCAGTCCATCGGGAACGAGCAAAAGGAATCCTTCAGCAAACCCGGATCGGTGTTTTATTCCCAAACGTTCCCGGCAGTCGTGCCACGGTAATCCTCACTTTAAGATATCGCTTTAAAAAAATAAAATTTCCGAAGGAACACAAGAGGAACGGCATGACAACGAAAGCGCAAGTAAATTCTCAAGCGTGCAGCGCTGACGCCAACAAACAAAAAAAAAAAAAAAAGGAAAAAAAATCTACGCGGCTGTTCACGGCTAATAATTTGAGTGGTTTTATTTTTTCTTAGAGGCGACTTCACTAAACAGAGTGTAAATATAGCAAAGAGGGAAAATCTCAGTTTCTTTCGCTCTCATCCTTTTTCCGTTGCTTCTCCTGGTCTTGTTTTGTTCTGGAGTTCAGGACTACTGTAGCTGAGTGAATCTGGTTTTTACGCTCCGAGAATAAAAGAAAACGGAGAGATGAACGAGTTTGATTTTGCTTTATGGTTCGTGTGTAAAGGCTGATGGTTTTGAGATGGAAGCTTGACGCCTCGGACGCCTCGGTGTCGCTCGCTTTCATGTCGCTTTCACACATCAGCCAGGGCCGACGAATACGTCGGAAACATCCGGAAGATCCTGACCAGCTTCCCTTTTTCCTCTCGCACTGCCTCAACTTCGACTCCATCTTTGTCCTTTCCGTCGATTCCCCTCGTGGGCTTCAAGATGAGTTGGGGGGTTTAGTCATCAGTCTGGTTCGTTCGTCTGAAGGAGGAAGGTTATTTATCGATGATGACGAGGGTGCAGGCTCTTCGCCGTCCCTACTCGATGACCATGCAGCGCGGCAGGTGCTGGGAGTAGTACTTAAAGAGCTCGGCCGTGGCGCCGGGGCAGTTGGTCAGTTCCAGTTCCTCCAGATCCTGCAACTGGATCAAGCCTGAGAGGCCCGTGGTGGTCAGCAGGGGGCAGCCTGGTACAGGGGACGGAACACAGACACACACGTGAGAGCCACTTCCTGTCCTGAACTTCCTGCTCATCATGAACTCATTAAAGGCAACAGCGCAATAAAACTCTAGCGTAGTTCACAGTCGCGGTTACAGTGAACGCCAACGTTAAATATGACTGACAGTCAGGAATAACAGAAGAAGGACAGCGAGAAAAAAGAGTTAGCGATCAAAAATGAGAATATAAAAACATTAAGACAAAAAAAAGAGTGAGTGAAAGAAAGATAAAAAGACAAAGAAGCAGAAATAAGGAAAGAACAAAAGGACGGAAGGAATAAATAAAGAAAGGATGTCAAAGATGCAGAAGGAGGAAAAATAAAGAGGAAAGAAGAAAAAAATTAAATAGAATGGAAAAAAAAAAGTGAAAGAACAACAACATGGAAAGAAAGAAACAAACAAACAAATAAACAGAAGGAGAAAAAGAAGGAAGAAAAAGAGAAAGGAAATGAGACAAAGAACTGAAAAATTAGAAAAAAAGAACACGATAAAAATAAAAACAAGAAAGAAAGAATGAAAGCGAGGACAGATGATGGAGAAAAGTGCATAAGAGAAAGCAAGTCAGAAAGAATAAAGGAAATGAAGTAAAATACAGCGAGGAATAAATGTTGGCAGAAGAAAGAAAGAAAGAAAGAAAGAAAAGCAGAAAAGAAAAGAAACAAGACAAAGACATAAAAAGAATGAAAAAGGAAACAAAAGATGTGAGAGGACAGAAACATTGTAACAATATTGGAAAATCAAAAGGAAAGAAAGAAAAAAGAAATAAACTGAGGAATAAATTATGTAGACAGTGAATGAATGAACGAAAACAATAAAAAAAGGAAAGCAAAAAACAAAACATATGCAAAAAGAAAAAAGATGAGTGAGAAAGAAAAAGGAAAGTAAAAAGAACACTTGGCATGTGTGAAGAATGAAGCGGACATACAGTACCTGCTAGAGAGAGAAGCCGGAGACTCCTCATACCAAACAAGTGCTGCAAGCCAAAGTCCTGCACCTACACACACACACACACACACACACACACACACACACACACACACACAGTATTCAATTGTATAATTGGTACATGTTTCCAGTTTATACATTTGTTCATTTCCTTCCTGTCGTGTCTCCGCCCCTGCATTGTGATTGGTTGATCGCTCGAAAGTGTTCAGCTGCTTTGTGTCTGACATCAAGAAACTTAGGATCATTCATAAAGCTAGCCGTCTACATTTCAAACAGAAAAACAGTCCTGACTTTGTATAGACTTTGTAATGACTTTTCTGTCATTCTTTACTTGTCCAAGAGCTACGGAGTAATAACGACACAACAAATTTGATGACTTTAACATCTCTGGATATTAAGCAATGCAAATAATTAGCAGCTCCTCCATCGTTACTAGCATCACACACGAGGTCTCGTGAGATTGAATCTTGATTGCAAATAATTGAATGCAAACTATTACAAATTGTTTGTTGAATTAAATCGTTTTCTGATTCCACACTGTATAAATACCGCGCTGTATGAATGCTTTGTTCCCAGGTTGTATTACAGAGCGAGATCTCTTCTTGCCTCTTGCTTCTTCATCCTTAGATTCGGTCCCAAGCCCGGGTAGAACGTCCGAGGAACTTTGCCAAGTTGGATTGCCGAGTGCAGAAACATTAAGGCACTGAATTACCTTCATTATTGCATCATTAGCCAGGCGTAAGGTTTCCCAGACTAATGAAGGAAAAAGCTGCAAGACTTTTTTTCTATCCTCCTCTTTTTCCTAACACTACAACAGTGATTACCAAAGCAAACCTCCAAATACATGCAAACTGTTCTCCACTTTGAACACCTCCACTCAATCCTCTTCCATCCTCACCACCCACATCCCTGGCTGCGTCCTTCAAAGCCAAACTGGTGGGCATTAGCAGACAGATCTTCTTGCCACATACACCCACCCAGTTTTTTTTCTTTTTTTCCATCTTCAGCACATATGAGGTCCTACATTCTGGCCTGATCTCATTGCTCTGCTAGTCATAAAACAGTGTGTGACAAATCCACCAGTGCATGGTCTCAAGTCTAAAATCATGCAGCTTGTTCATGATGGTGACAGTGTTCCCAGGTTCCCAGGACTAGCTTATTGCTATGTGATAAATGTATGTAATGTAGAGTTACAGAAGCGTCTGCAGGAAAAAGCGTCCGCCCCAAGTCCTCCAAGGTATGGGAGCAATTTACATTAAACGCCTCTAAGAAGACAGTAACCTGCACGCTATGCAAGACCGAGCTTTCATGGCATGGCAGTACCACAGTCATGCACGAACACTTAAAAAGAAAACATGGTGGTGTTCCGGATGGCGAAACATCAGCAGAGTAAATAACTGTATCTCTTCATCGTGTAAAAGTCGCGCAGTCGCGCTAGATCTGTTCACTTGCTACCCGCTAGCATCACATTGCGCAATCACCTCATGAGCAACAGTGATTAGT